>LOJH01014591.1:0-15543 GCA_001685095.1 Ellobius talpinus
ATGAGAGGAAAGTAGCTACATTTATCTAGTCTTCAACCCCATCAAAGATCTGAGGAGGAAAACAATGTTACCTGAGTAATTAGGAAGTGCAATCAAACAACTTCCAAAATAAGCAACAAATCACAGAGACAATTGGCTACCTGGGCAATCACCYAAAGTCACGTTTGCAGCGTTGAAACAACCAACTTTGGCTAAGGCCTACAATAACCAACAGATTATTTTTAAAGGCAAGAAATACTTCAAAACTGTCTTACCCTGTCTTGGCAAGGTGTGGTATCTCAAAGGCTATTGGCTGAAGGAGCAAAGGTAGCTCCTGCAGCAGTAAAAAAGTCGGGGGGGGACATAGCTGAATAAACAATAAGAACAATTATCCATAAAGCACACCCAAACAAAATGATGAATACAAGAAAATGAAGAAACTGTCTTGGAGAGACTGACATAGGGAAATAAAAGAAATATAAAAGAAAAAGCTTCAGAGATTGTGGGAGAATAAAGGTCATTCCATGTAAAAGACCCAGTACCAACATATAGACGTTAATGTTCTATTTTTAAAAAAACTATTGGCATAAGATCCCTCTATGGATCCCAGGCTGGCCTGGAACTCAGGCTTCTCCTGCATCAGTCTCCACAGGGCCTTCATTTGGGGCACGCTTCAACACACGAGGCCCTGTAATATTATCTGTAAGGTAGGAGTCTTGCTATTGGATTCCCTAGGCCAGAGGCTGGATACTGTAGGTTCAGCGCTGGACCAGGCTCAGTTACTCACTGCAACTCAACTGACCAAATGATAAATAGCCACAGTGGCGGGGTCAAGAAAGGATTGTATTCAGCGTAGTCATCCTGGGGAGGAGCATGAGGACAGAGCGTTCCCTGCTGCAGTCAGCCGTGTGCTGATAAGAAGTCTAGGCCTCTGTGGGGAGGAACAGCCTTGTGGTCCGGAAAGTATGCAGAGCCAAGTTGTCTTTCAAACAGTGGGCTGGTTCATTCCTTTGGACTGGTTCATCCTTATCTCAGGATGTTCTGCTGAGTCTCCAGTCTCCTCTGCAATAAGCCAGCAGCTCCTGCATGGAGCCAGTTTCCTCTGTCACAAGACGGTTACTAATGAGGTCTGTTGTTCCTGGAAGATAACTGCAGGAAAGAATGACACAGAGAAAGGACAACCGAGACCAACAAGAAGCCAGACCAGCAAGACAGCCTCAGTGAGGCTTTCAGATTAAGGTCAATGACTGATAGTTTCTAGGCATCGTCCAGGAATCTGGAAGACGGCTTCAACACTGAGGATTGATAATGTGTTGAACGTGGTAACAGCCTTAGGCTGGAATCAGGGGTGGGGGACTACCATGTTAAGATTAAATACACCCTAGTGAAGAGTCAGCAGGACTCTGACCCAAAGTTCAAGCCAGTCAATGACACACATGGGAAGTAGTGACAGAGAGGCCCGGCTTTCAGTCACCCATCAGACACCTGTGAGACCAAGTAAACAGTCAGAACTTCTTGGCAAAAGCAACCTGAGTCCCTGTTTCAGTCCGATTAGCTTGTTTGCCGAGTGGAGTGTAATAATTCGTTGGGAACAATAAGGAAGAAAATAAAGACACAGAGAGCAAACTTCCTTCTTGTCCTTTTCCCAAGCATACTCCGCTTCCCCTCTATACAGTAAATATCTAAGGACTATCATAGACAAAACCAGCCCTGCCACCCTGTTTTGAACACCCAATTATTAATCTTCCACCAGCACTCAGTGGCTGCAACCAGCCCAGCCCTGACCCAAACCCAACCTTCCTTCCAACCTCCTACACTATCTACAAAGGTTTCCAGCCTCCCACTCTGCCCATGGTCACTTGATTCTCACCTGTTCCTTAATAGCCCCAGATATATGCTACCTGTTATTCATGAGCATCTCTTCATGGAGGCCCAACATGCTAATCATTGACCCAGAGCTGAGTCCTTTCTTCTTACAATGCCAGCTCCTGGGCGGCCACAGCCACTGCCCAGAAATATCTGATGATCAACTGGCAAGACGACGACCTCATGGTGATTTCCGGGTCTGACTCCCAAGGGGTTCATGGAGATCTTGGAGGAACACAGAGCTCCCTCAGATCTTTATCTGACTCAGTCCTTCATCATCCATGGAAGGATGCGGCTTGTGTAGGCATCATCCTATGCTGTCTTGCCTGGTTTTGGTTTGCAGCTCCTTCTCGCTTTAGCATCTTATATTTCAAGTGGTTCTACATCCTCTTGCACCTAAAGCCATAATGCTCAGTGGTGAGGATCATGAGGACTGACAGTGGGGTGAACTTATCATGAGGACTGGAATTGAAAAGTCAAGAGTGTGGAAGAAAGAAAACCAGGCAGAACTGCGAGCATGCAGTCGCTGACACTGTGAGGGCATGCATGCATGAAAACCTTTGCCTAGAAGAACAGTTTCTTAGCTAGTGGGAAATTTTGCACACACTATCCCAATAAACTCCCTCAGTCTATAGAGTATATTCAGTTCAGTTTATACTTATAGTAATTTTATTGTTTCTCTGAGATTCAAATTTAATTAAGCATCCTCTATTTTTACTTGCTAAAATGTCATCCTTACCCCCCAAGGGACATGTGACAAAACCCAGACAGGTTTTCACTATTGAAAATTAACTGGTTTCTAGCAAATAAAGACCAGAGACCCTGCGAGGCAGTCAGCCCAAAGTAATCTGGTCTCAAATACTAACAATGGAACTCTGATTTAAGTGAGAGAGTGGTGTTGATCTAGAATCCCAGCATTCAGGAAAGTGAGGTTTTGCATGTACAAGGTCGTGGGTGCTAGTCTCAGTAGTGCAAACACACAAAACCCCAATCAGATCATAAAAGAAACTCGTTATATTGAAGACGGGTGTGGTAACACATCCCTGTAATCTCCACATTTGTGTGACAGGAGAGAAGGGACTAGAGGCTGAGACATCAAGAACATCTAAAGAGGCAAGTTCGCAGAGAAAGATGAAGCCTTCCCCAACCTAGGGACTCACAAAGAAATGCAGTGTGCTCAGGCCGGCTTATAGAAAAACACTGAATGCCCTTCCTTGCCTGGGCTTCATCCAACAAACAGAGCATGCCTGAGAAAAGCCCTTGCTGTACAAACAGAAGAGGCAATGCAATAGGAACTTCCTGTGCTCTCCACCTCATGGCCCAATGCTTTTTAGGCTTTTTCTCTCTACTCATTAGCCCACTTCTATTCTGGGGAGTGTTTCCCTTTCTTAATAAACCATATTTCTGTTTCTAACCACATATCCTTGGCGCAACCAGTCCCTGCCCCAGAACGTGAGAGCCTGGAATAAGATGCCCTCTTAACTCAGATCTGCAGCCCTACACTAAGCACGTTTCTTCTTTAACCTTCTTCATACACTGGTTAAAAGTCGAAGCAAGCTTGCCCTGGAAAGCTTTGGACTCTGTCAGGCTTTGTCTGAAGCCCCTTCTCCATCTACCACACAGCTTTAGGTAGACCTCCATGGCTGAGCATGTCAACTTTCTCAGACCCTAACTCCAAAAGACATAACTTCCTCTGTGTCTCTTCTCTCTCCCCTTCTTCCAGCAGTTGCTGACATTTCTTTACACTTTTCTCTCAGTCTCTGATTGTCCTCGGACTCCCTTCTGGTCCTGTTTGTAAAACTGTGTATTTATGAGACTAAGAACCTGAAAGGAACCCACACTTCCCTTTGCACTTGGGAGATAGAAGAAGGAAGATCAGCAACTCAGGGTCATCCTTGACTACATAGTAAGCTGAGGCCAGCCTGGGCTACATTAGACCCTGCTCTTAAAGAGGAAAAAGGAAAAGAATAGAGTGGATAAAAGCTGAAGAGGTGGGAAGGACAAGGTACAGCATTGTCGGCAGCAGGATGGTGGCAAGTTTGAAGAGAGAGCCTGGGCTACATAGCAAGACACTGTCTCCTAGAAAGACAGTATCATTGTAAAGGATTCAGTATTCGGCTAGGGATATAACTCAGCAATAGGATATTTGTCCCCACCCCTACCAACAAAAAAAAATCAAGTGTCTTTAAAATAACCCATGAGGATAACTGTCCCTCTATATACTTATAAGACTGTCAACCACCCCACCCCATCAGCTTTGAAAGCATGTTTGCAAAGTTTATTTCAAATCTATGAACTGCTAAAACCAAGAGCATTCTGAGGGACTCTTAAGGGGTGTGTCATTCTTTTGTACTTATTTGTTTTGTAGTGTGGGGCTGGAACACGGGGGCCTTGCACATACGGTGTAAAATTGCCACCCCCCACTGAGTTCTAGGTTCAGTTTAAAACTAGTATTGTATCATGATGACCCCCCCAGGGAGAGCTATGACAAAATCCTGCTTGCATTTGTTAGAGAGAACTCAGAAGTATTAGAGGATATTCCAGGCTCCCACGGAGCCCTAAAAAGGAAGGAAAACAACCGGTAAGCATAGTACATTTCCAGCAAATCCACCTTCCCACGCTCAGGTCTTCAAAGAAATCCATTGCAGAGGGAGGTGCGTGTGTGCGAGTGTGTCTATGTGTCTGTCTGCCTGTGTCTGTGTGTTTGTGTGTGTCTGTCTGTATGTGTTTCTGTGTCTGTGTCTGTGTGTGTGTCTGCGTGCCTGTCTGTGTGTGTGTCAATGTGTGAATGTGTGCCTGTGTATGTCTGTCTGTGTGTCTGTATGCCTGTCTGTGTCTGTCTATGTGTGTATGTGTGTGTCTGTGTGTGTTTGTGTCTTGTCTGTGTGTGTGTCTGTCTGTCTGTCTGTGTGCCTGTCTGTGTGCTTGTCAATGTGTGAGTGTGTATCTGTGTGTGTCTGTCTGTGTGTGTCAGTGTGTATGTGTCTGTGTGCCTGTGTCTGTCTATGTGCATCTGTGTCTATCTGTGTTTTCCAGAGAAGATGAAAAGTTTTCACAACTGATTAGCATCCAGAAAGCAACAGCCTGTTTTAACCTTGAGATGCAAATCGGCAAAGATTGTCAAGGGATCTGAAGGGCTGGCAGATTTGATGGAAGATCAAATTCCCAGCATTTCTAGGGCAATTAGTTTCACATGCAAAGTCACCCAAATGGGCTGCCCACTCTCTGCACAGTAAAACCCTGATAAGACTTCAGAGGTTTACAGACTTTGGACTAATTGGCCGGCACCTACCCAGCAGAGTTTATTATCCTTAGCCCCAGTTCTTAGAACAGAGAGAAGGTGGACAGGGATTATTTTTTGCTTGGCCTCTTAAATGTTTCTCCACTGCAGATCACTAGACCTAAACTCCAGGTACCATGGGTAGGTATTGTGCTGCTAACTATTCACAGTTCTGGGAAGAAAAGGGCTTCAATGGAGTCAAGTCTCCTTGCAGACTTTTCTTACAATAGTCTCCCTGAAGCTGAGCCTTGGTCTCAAAAGGGCTTAATGCCTCTGCACTATTATCTGACCATTTCAAAAATCGGGGAGGAAGTTGCTGTCAGTTCCAGCCCAAGACTTTGGAGCGTGAACTAAATGGACTTTGAAAGATCTGATTGCAAAGCTGCTTTCCTTGTGCCTGCACCCCATGCCTGACTTCTCCAGATGTGCGGTGCTGTCTGCAGTGGACAAGTTCCAGCCACGTGGCCAACGGCATGTGGTGACTGGAAAGCAGTCCATTGTCAGGATACATTTTTCTACTTCTGATGTCTGCCTATGCGTGCCTGTTGTCATCACCTTAGCTCTCTGAAGGGCAGCCCATCGCATCCTCTGGGGCCATCGATGGCTGGAGAGCTTCCATTGAGAGGTTCTGCCTGCCTGACAGGTATATGATGGCCCTGGACGCCACTCTCAAGGGCATTCGTTTTGATGTTTTCCACTCTCTTACACTGATGAGGCTGTGCCATATTAGAGCTGGCAGACTGCTCCCTCGGATTAGCCAAAGGACACTTGTGAAGACCTCCCCGAAGGGAATATGGCTAGCCAGAGATGCTTGTGGCTGGTGGGACCACAGCCCAACAGCACAGATTGCCACTGCCATCTCCACCCTTTTGGCTTTCCTCTAATATTTCATGAAGAAAGCAGTGTCTCATGAGATGGGAAGACCAGAGAGATGGACATCAACATTCACAAAGAAGCCATCTGATTGAAAAAAAAAAAAGACTGGGCTATGGACTTGGGGTGGGTGGAGGCTTGCCTATACAAAAATGGGAGAGGAGGAGCAAGCTTAACATAAATGACCTACGAAAGGTCATGGGCCTCTTTGGCCTAGTGATTTGGGGCCTTTCCCCGGGTCATTAGCTCACTCCAATCCTCAGAAATGCTTTCATTTTCTTAATAAACCAATTCCATTTCTATTCATAGCTGGGCATCCCAGGGTATCTGCCTACTGTGATTCTTCTTCCAGAGGTGGAAAGTTAAGTCTCAGACCCTGGAGCAAATGGCTGAGGTGCCTATGTAACAAATCAAAGTGGACCTGGCCACCAGGTTTTCTCAGCATCCCTCAGTCCCTACCTGTTAAAGGGTACGGCTGGCATGCCCCACCCTCTACCCTGAACTCTCTGTCCTTCCCTATATAATCCAGACATTTTCGTTACTGGTATTTCTGTCTCTTGGCTGAAGCTACCCCTTTTGGTTTGGCTCTCCCATCTCACCTCCCCCCTCTCCTGACACACTCCAGCTCAGTGTGGTCATGTTCACTCTGAACTCTCCCGGATGTCCCTGCCTCTGGCTATGCTCTCCCATGTATCTATAATAAAGCTTCTTGTCTGCCATACCTAGGAGCAGTCATGTCCTTTCAATTTTTTATTTCACTCACAGAAGATTCTGGAGACTTCAGCAGGTGTTCTCCAAACTCTCTGCTCTGCCCTTGGAAACAGTGGGACAGACCAGGCCCTACAAGAGCTGCTTGACACCCACCTTCCTGGAGCACAACAGTCAGGTGTGGCAATTAAGAACAAGGCTCCTATCTCTGTCACTTTGCTAACTCTGTAACCTCCTATAGAGTTATTTTTTAACTATAGTTTCCTCGTGGATATGTGTGAGAGAGTATGTTTTGAGTTGAAGTGGGCAGTAAATGAACCACTAATATATGGTGAGCCCTCAGTCAATGCAACCATGGGGACTGATGGTGGCAATGTGTGTCAAATTTATGTTTGCATTCTATTCAGTGACATTCGCAAAAATGAACAGCAAAACCACACAACCCTGTGGCATGTCTCGATCTCTTACGGACCTTTTTTTTTTCATTATAAAGCCTTTATCTTTGCCTGGCCCCTCCTGTCCCACTTTCATTTTTAAATTTGTTTTTATTTTGTGTGCCTGGATATTTTTGCCTGCATGTATGTCTGTGCACCGTGAATGTGCAGTGCCCACAGAGGCCACAAGAGGGTGATGGGTCCTCTGGAATGGCAGTTAGTTACAGTAGTTGGCAGCCATGTGGGTACTAGGAACTGCACCCAGGTCCTCCTCTGCAAGAGCAGCCAGTGCTTTTAACTGCCAAGCCATCTCTCTGCTCCCGTTTTTTATTCATTCTTTGGCAGTTTTATATATATATATAATGGATTTTCATCATTGCCACCCATTATACTCTCTTATTCCCCCAGCCTCCTCCTGTTCAAATCCTTCCCTTATTCCCAGACCCTCCTATTTTCAAGCTTTTTTAGGGTGAAGATTGTTTGCATGAACACGAGGGAGGTTATTTACTAGATAAAGGGCAACCCATGAATGACTACTATGCAAGTAAGTGATACCCCTTCCCCCAGCCACCATTAGCCTTCAGTAGTCCCCCCCCAGGGGTGGTGCCTCCTGGGCCCATCCCCTTTCCATGGTTAAGTGCTGACAGGCCCAGTCTTCTGCAAGGCTGTGCAGGTAACCACAGCTACAGGGAATTAAATAGTGTAAGGGCCAATGTCAAGTCCAGAAGTCTTCTTTTCGCAACACATCTCCACTCCCTGGGTCTCTGTTCCATTCTTTCTGCTCTGTCTTGACAATGTTCCCTAAACCTTTGAGGGACTTTTTAAATTAACAACAACAACAATAAAAACTTTTTAATTTTTATTTTTATTTATTTATTTGAGTCAGGGTCTTTTATAAACCATGTTGGCTTTGACCTTGCTTTGTAGTCAAGCATGACCTTAAACTCCTGTTCCCTCTACCTTCCAAGTGGTGTAAGTACAGGCTGGTGCCAACACAATCAACTTGCTTCCTGTTTTGTTATCAGAAAGCTACACCACTCCATTGGCCTTCCCTCCCCTGGCAGTTCTCCTGTTGGTACCCACTCAGTGTTAGCACCCCGCCTCCCGCACCCTGCCTCCCATTGTTTGTTTCTGTTGATCTCCTCTCAATCAACACCATCTTCAGAGGACCAGCACTGGGAACTGACAGATCAGAGCAGGGTGATATCCACCGCCCCCTCTGCACCACTCTGAAGCAGAGCTGTTCTTTTTCTCCTTATCAGTCTGAAACCTCCCAGTTAGGCAACACTGTCTGAGAGGCTGCCCAGTTAGGCAAGGCTGTTTGAGAGGTGGCCATTCACGACAAGACAGCAAAATAGAGCCACCCACTTCCTTTTCTAGGGACTGTGGTGAAGCCACCAGTGCACAAAACTCATCAGATCAGCACACTAAAAGGAAGAGTAGCGGGAAAGCAAGGCCTTGGAATGGGGAAATTGTGTTTCTTCTGAGACAGGGGTCCTATGTATCTCAGGCTGGCCCCAAATTCACCAAGTGGCTGAAGATGACTTTGAACCTTGCTTCTCTTGCCTCCAGCTCCCACATGCTGAGGTTATACAGTACTGAGGGTGGAACCCACAGGTTCACGAATACCAAGCAAACACTCTGTCACTGAGCGACATCTGGGATAGAAACATTTTGATGAGACCTTAGGGAGAAAAACATGTCACTGCATGAACAGTAAGCAGCTCTAGGAGCCCTAAGTCCTTGGGGACAAATAAGGACTCACACCTAGGAACTGAGAACGTGAAATGGCCAAGGGTGTAGGGCAGACACAGAAAGGTCAGCTTCTCTCAGTGTCACCAAGCGGCCTGGGACCTGCCTCCCTAGAGCAGCCGGTAGCAGCTATGTGCCTGGATATACATATTCATGCCCTGCACTGCTGCAGACAGAGGCGTGAATATTTTAAGTCTGTGTTTTCTGTATCTGTCAGGAGCTCAAAAACTTTGGCAATCTAATTGTGGACGGTCGTTAAGTTGGAGGAGGGAACATATACGTTCTTGAACTAGAAGAATAAACTCTTCTGCAGGGACTGCCAAGTAACTGAGATCAAGGACAAAAGGCAGAGAATGGATGTGTGTGGGGTTTTTATGATGCCCTGTGGTAGGTCACCTTCTGTGGGAAAAGAACCCACAGGCTAGAAGTGAGAAGCAATAAATGCAGACAGAAACACTCCGAGGCTTCTATTCTCTGTTGGCTAAAACATGTGATGTATAAAAAAATGTCATTTTTCACGTGGGGATGGCTGGGTATAGCTGTGTGTACACACAGACATGCACACATGTGTGCGTGCTTTGGAAGGCCGGAGGACATCAATTGTTTTCTTTTTTGAGATGGGTCTCTCAGGGGCCTAGGAGATGGGTCCATGGTTAAAGAAACTACCACACAAGCCTGCCAACCAGCATTCAACCCCCATACCACACATAAGAAGCTGGATGAGGCAGCATGCATCTATAACCCAGTACTCCTCTGATAAGATGAGAGGAGAGACAGGAAGAGGGTCTAGAAACTCCTGGGATCCTGGAGCACTCAAACAGCAGCAGAAGCAGTAAGAGATTCTGCCTCTTAGGGAGAAGGCAAGAGCTGGCCCTCAAAGGCTATATTCTGGTCATTGTACCTTGGTGCTCGTGCACCCACACATACACATGCAGTAACCGAGGGACGGGAGAGGTGGCTCTATGGTGAGCAGTACTAACTGCTTTTGCATATGACCAGAGCTCAGTTCCCAGCTCCTGCAAGAGGGAGGGGGCTGACAACCCCCTGTAACTCTGGTTCCAGGAGAATCCATCACCCTCTTTGGGCTTCTGAAGGTACCATGTACTCATATGCCCAAACCCACACTGACAAAATATAGATTATTAGAAATAAAAATAAAACCTTAAAGTACTTTTTTTTAAGTGACAATATCTCTCAGTGGCCAGAAACTTGCCTGGTTGGCTTAATTTCTGACCATCAAGCCCCGGGGTTACACCAGTCCTGGAGTGACTTATGTACCAAGTATGGCCGGCTTCTTTTTTTTTTTTTTTACATGATTTTGGAGCTAGAACTCCTTCTGTTTGCAAGGTCAGCACCCTACTAAGTGAGCCATCTCCCCATCTCCTCAGATGTCATTTTTATTGGTGTCCATAGATGCCAAGTATTAGCCTATAACTCCCAATGCGTCTACCGATAAAAGGAGGAAGAGGAGAAGGGAGCAAAGAGGGAGAAGAGAGGGAGAGGGGGAGAAGGGAGAGGAGGATAGTAAGTCAGGAAGATAATTTTGGATTTGCACAAAGAAGGCTCTACCATACCTAGCAGAAAGGACTCCTATCACTTCAGCTTGCATTGTATCCATGGAAACTGGTCTCTGGCACAAACTCAGTGGTGTGGGACTGGAAAAATACAGTCCAGCTCCATGAGCGTGCCCAAGGGAAAGGAAAAATGGATTAGTAAGCACCTGGTCTCTAGCACAGCAAGCACCATTAACACTGGCATCGAGTCAGCTCCACATTGGCTTCTGCCTTCCACTGGCACAATGTGCAGTGCAGACATGGCTGGGTTGAGCAAGATTGATTGATAGCCACAGGAGGCAAAGCAATCATCTTTAGATTGGTCCATTTCTGGCAGGTTGGCTGTCATTTCCCATTTCCTGACCATGGCAAACATGGTTAATTAATCATGACATTCCTTCCCTTTAACTCCAGAGACAACAGGCAGGGTCTTCAACAGGAAAGAACTGCAAACATTCAGGGCCAGTGACTTGTTAGAGCTGGCATACAAAAACAAGACTTATCTGCATCCCAGAATCCTTCCATAACATACTTTCTCTCTGCTGAAACCCAGAGAAACAGAGTAACTTATCCATCCGTCTAGTGGAACAAGTGTTTAGCAAAGACAGGTCGGTAAAGGAGAATGTGACTGTGTTGAAGAGAAACGAACTAACCCCTAAATAGATGCTTCACACCTGGAATCCCAACACGTGAGAGTTGGAGGCAGGAGGGTCATTGAGTTCAAGGTCAGTCTCAGCTACCTGGCAAATTTGAGGCCAGCCATGGCTACCTGACACCATGTCATGAAAGAGAAAAGAGGGACTGAGAGGTGACTTGGTGCTTAAAAGCACTTGTTCCTCTTGGCTGAGGACCTGGGTTTGGTTCCAAGGATCTACACTTTGGTTTACAACCATCTCTAGTTTCAGGAGATCTGACATTCCCTGACCGCTGACCTCCGTGACCTCATAAATAGAAAATAAATAAGCCTAATTATTTTTAATTTAAAAAAGGGGAGGGGAGAAAGGAAAGAAAGAGGAGAGAGAGGGATAGAGAGGAAGGAAGAAGGAAGAAAGGGATTTATTCCGGCACTTGCCAAAGACGATCAGGAAAAGGCTGCTGTACAGGGTTTTGAAACAGGCATGAAAGACTGGGCACAACTCCAAATACAATAAGGAAGACTGGAGATTTATAGCTGAGAAGCAGACTGAGGGTATTAGGTGATTACCAAGAGTTCAGAATGATTATAGCTAAGCCAATTTAACTGGATTCTTGCTAAAAGCAGGTAAGAGTGATCTTCAAGTTGGGAATTCCTCCTAAGCTGACTAATAGTATTCTTATTAAGTTGGGAGATTCAGGTGGAACCAGGACATATACTGAAGGCCAAGACCTACAGTACTTAGATACGTTTGAACAAAGTAAGGTTAAGAAGTCGTCAATAGTGACAGCTAACCTCAGTATGTGAGGGTTAAGGAAAACCTATTTACAGAAAAGCCACCAGGACTTAAAATATGACTGTCCTTAAAATAAGAGTCTCTCAGACAGAGGAACTCACCCAGGTTCAGGCAGTGTTACTTAAAACGAAAGTTGAGAATTAAGATTAAGATGGCATATTATGCACAAAATAGCGAGGTGTGTGTGTATCAACAAGCAATTGCTGTGTAACAAACTTTATCAAGTCTTTATGACTTAAAGTCGTAATAGTAGGAGTTGGAGAAAGGGAAAGGGCTTGCAAGTTGAGGACCTGAGTTTGGGTAGCTAGACCCCATGTAAAACGCCCAAGTATGGCACCCACATCTGTAATCTGTAAAGCGGTTGTAGGCAGAGGATCCACAGAGCTCGCTGGCCAGCTAGTGTATCTGAGTTGGTGAGCTCAGAGGTTAATGAAAGACCCTATCTCAAAATACAAGGTTGAGCAAGAGACTCCGCCAGTAAAAGAACCTGCTGCCAAAACCAATGGCCTGAGTTTGTCTCCCAGGGCATACACAGCAGAAGAACCAACTCCCAAAAGTTGTCTTCTATTCTTCACACATGTACCATGGCCTGTGTGTTCCCACACACACACATGTATTCACTCAAGCATGTGTACACATACACATACAACATAAAAATGAAAACAAAAGGTCAAGAGCAATTGAGGAAGATGTCCCAAAATCAGCTTTTACCTACACACACACACACACACACACACACACACACACACATGCATGGGTTCCTCCATGCATCTTGGCACACTAATGGATATGTACATACACACACATACATGTACCAGGTATACAGTCTTAACAGCATTGTTTTGGCTCATGAATTCAGGGTCAGCTGAACTGTTCTTTTCTCAGCGAGGTTCATATAAGCACTGGCCATCAGCAGACCTTACACAGATAGCTTTCTCCTCTTGCATGTCTGGGCATTAACTAGCTGGAGGTTGGCTTAAGACCACCTTGGATGTACTAAGCAGTCTCTCTTCCAAATAGGTCCCTATCTGGCAGATTATCCTGGCCCTATGCACACAGCAGTGACAGGTTCCAAGAGCAAGCAGAAATTCTCCATGTCTCTAAGTCTAGGCTCAGAATTGACACAATACCGTGTTGAATATTCTTCATGAAAGAAACAAGTCTTAAGGCCATCCCAGAGTGGTGGTCAGTAATCAACCCCTAATGGGAGAGACCACATAATCTCTTTGTAAGGCAAACAAACACACAAGGGGAGACTTGTGTTTTCTCTTGCTGGCTCACTCTGTTCCTTTGTGCTTGGCACATGTGTTCTTGCCTTCAGGGAGAAAAGCAGCACGGAGGAAGAATGAAGAGAAGTTAAGGTCAATCGTGAAGTTTTGTTTCTAATGCTCAGATGCTCAGGAGCCTAAACATGCTATGGCAGGATGGGGCACTTTCTACTCTATCAGAGAACCAACGTTCAGATCCCAGCACAAACACTAAGCAACTCACACACATGCCTGTAACTCCACACAAAGGTATCTGACCTCTCTCTGGCATCTGTGGGTGTACACACACACACACACACACACACACACACACCTGTAACTCCACTTAAAAGGATCGGATCTGATATCTCTCTGGAATCTATGGGTACACACATGCATACATGTGTATACGCACACATATATATACACATATACACACAGACACAGATAAAATAATATATCTTGGAAAAGGAAAAGTGACAAGATCCAAGATGAACTTTAGAAAAGCTGTATCTTTACCCTAACTGGCAGTTGATGAGTCCGTTATAAGAGCAGGACACATGAAACACAGTGACTAGATTAGAGAGACATCCAGGCAGCTCCTACCCATGGTGGGGGAAAAGCATGAGAGGATCCATTGCTGGGCTGGTTGGTTCCTGTGTAATGTCCATGCCACTTCTGTTTTACACACAGTAACTTTAGAGGTTGCTTTTCTTCCTGCCCTGCTGTTACTGTGTCATTAGGGTCAGAGCCTGTTAAAGCCAGGCTCAGCCACTCAGCCCTAATAGTCCAACTGAACGGATAGGTAACAGTAAGTAAGGAAATGTATCAGTGTGGCCACATCAGAAAAAAAAACAAATAAAGAGATCCAGCGCCCATCCCTCCAGTACCCACCCATATCCATCTTCATGGTATCGACATGAGGTTTGATTTTAAAGAGAAGGCAAGAAATATATGTAAGTAAACAGTCGTACATTGACCCTTCAATGTCTAGGACCCAGTTAGTCTTGCAAGGTGATCTGGTAAAACTGTCACAGCTTCATAAAACCTCTTCCTGGGAGACATGTACCTTCCCTGACTGGTACCAAGCTACAGCCTTTCCCTTCTCCCAGCAAGAAATTCCTGAGGAAATTCCAATATCTTGGGGACCATTGTTTGAATAATCTGATCACCCGACAGAGGGGCACAGGTGTGCCCTCTTTTAAATACCTTCTTCCAGCCAGGATAGCTACACTACCCGCCACGCTGCTTCCTTGGCTGCACTACTGAAGGCATCCCCAGGAAATGAGGACACCAAGGTCATTCTGAGAAGAAAACCTCCTGGAAAGGCCAAGCCCAGGGCATCACACCAACTCTCAGGGAACTAACGCCTTTAGAGATTGGGAAATAGCCATGGACACTAATAGCTTGCATGTCTACTTGGCGCATTCTGGAGAATCATTAACCGTTGTTAGATACATCTAGTCCAGATAGCAAGAAGCTTAGCTACGTATCAACACCTGCTTTTAGAAGCCTTCACCCCTTGGCTTTCTTTTCACTCGTCTGCATGTATATTGCACATGTGTGCGTGCCTGTGTTGGCTAGTTCTATGTCAACCTGACACAAATTAGAGTCATTTTAGGAAATGAAACCTCATTTGAGAAGATTCCCCCACTAGACTGGCTCATGGGTAAGCCTGTGGTACATTTTATCAATTGATTATTAATACAGAAAGACCCAGATCACTGTGAGTAGTGCCACCCTTGGGCTAGTAGTCCTAGGTTCTATAAGAAAGCAGCCTGAGAGAACTAGAGAGGTGGTTCTGTGGTTAAGAGCACTGGTTGCTCTTCCAGAGGACCCGGGTTTAATTCCCAGCACCACGTGGTGGCTTACATCTAGCTGTAACTCAAGTCCTAGGGATTCTGACACCTGCACAGAGACATATATGCAGCCAAAACACAAACATAAAATAATCTAATAAAAAAAGAAGCTCCTCAATAAGAAAAGAAAAAAGGAAAGCAGGCTGAGTGAGCCATGGTGAGCAAGCCAGTAAGCCACACTCCTCCATGGCCTCTGCATCAGTCCCTAACTTCAGTCCCTGACTTCAGGTCCCTGTCTTGAGTCCCTGATTTCCCTCATTGACAGACTGTAATTTGGAACTGTAAGCTAAAGTAAATCCTTTCCTCCCTTAGCTGCTTTTAGTCATGGTGTTTTATGACTGCAAACAGAAACTAAGGCAGTGCTGGAAGAGACCAGCAGAATTAGTCAGGTCCCCTGGAGCTGGAGTTATAAACGGTTGTGAGCCACCCGGCATGTGTGCTAGGAACCCAGTAAGAGTCTTCTGGTTTAACTGCTGGGCCATCTCTAGCATGTGCATACATACACACACCTTTTTAATTCCCTCTCCCATGTCTCTCTCTCTCTCTCTCTCTCTCTCTCTCT
>LOJH01014592.1:0-15405 GCA_001685095.1 Ellobius talpinus
GCTGCTATGAACATAGTTGAGCACATATCTTTGTGGCATGATTGAGCATCCTTTGGCTATATACCCAAAAGTGGTATTCCTGGATCTTGAGGAAGGTTGTTTCCTAATTTTCTGAGAAATCGTCATCCTGACATCCAAAAGAGCTGTGCCAGCTTGCATTCCCACCAGCAATGCAGGAGTGTTCCCTTTACTCCACAACCTCTCCAACAAAAGTTGTCATCCGTGTTTTTGATCTTGGCCATTCTGTGTTTTTAAAGGTACGGGGAAGGATAAAAATGTAACTAATGTCTTCTTTCAAGGCCTGTTGGGATTTTGGTTTCATTAGAACACAGTTATCATGTTATCCACAAGTTGATTGCAGAGAATATTCAGCATTAAAGTAGCAAGCATGTATGTGAAGCACTCATTTCAACGTATGTTGACATACACAATGTACACATGCATATACTCACACACACACTAATACCCCATGTTCCCACATACATATGCATATATTGAACTGAAGTAAGACTGGGAACATAGGAACTGGAAATTTGATCCAGTGGTTTAGGGCAAATTTCCAGAGAACTCTTCTAGAGAACTCAGGGTTAGCTGTCAACATCCATGTGGTAGCTTACATCCATCTGTAACTTCAACTCCAGGGGATCCCAGTGCTCTCTTGTGGCCGAGAATGCATGTGGTGCACATATAATCAGACACACACTTACATATAAAATAAAAGTAATTAGCTGTGTAAAAAAAAGGATAGAATTCCAAATCAGGAAATCATCTGAATCTGTTTCTAGCCTTTCCTAGCTGTAATCTTAAACCTATCTCTTCCCCTACCTACCACCTCTTACCACCTTGGGGAACCATGTTTCCTCCACCCTTTATGTATTTGGTATTCCTAGACTTTTCTTGGTGTCACTGGCCATTACTCGCTGGTTTCTTGAATATTTTTGTCCAAATATAACTTAAAATATCGACTTTTATAACTTGCCCCCTTTTCTGAATTTTTCTTGGTATTTCACAACTAGGTCAAAAAAGGATACCTACTTGTTCATGTTGTGTTCCTAAAACTTTATTCCATGTGGAACACGGCCTGATTTCAGAGCTTCGTGAACAAATGAATCCTGAGCTTGCTCAGCCAAACAGGTGACTCCAAGTCCCACTACATCTTTTATCATTCCACCAATTAAATAAGAAAACATAAAACACAGAAGATCTTAGTAACATGCCCAAATAAACAAGAGAAATTGTGGAGTAGATTCAAGTTCAAAGCTGCCTGGCTTCGACCTTCTGTTTCCACTTCTCTGATGCTCCTTTTGCAGCTGGGGCTCCAGGTCCATTTCTCCGAGAAATCCTACCTATCCCACAGGGCTGATAAAAGGAACAAGACACCCCATGTTGTTAAGAAGTGCAGAATGTACCAGAAAAGTCTAGTGTGTTTGCTTTCAAGGAGAAAGTGTCTTTAAATAACAGAGGGTAAGTGAATCCTACTCAGTTATCTGGGACTCCTTCCTCTACCCTAAATAGCAGTTCCCCTTAGAGCCAGCAACTGAATGGGTTCACTTAAGCTAATCTCCCTTGCATGTGTGAGAAGCAGAGCTGCTCTCCCAGTGATCTCATAGGCCTACCCTGACAGGGAAAACAGAGTCCTAGTCGACAATGAAAAGAACAAGAGTGAGGGGGTGGGAAGTCACTCGTTCTAAATGCCACCAGCCTACAATTTAGACAAACAACAACGCAGGGAGAATAAAGTTCAATGGCCCTCTCATTAGCCCCAATTAACAGGGTGAAAGCTGTTTGTGTGTAACAGAGGACACCTTCTTGTTTGTTGTTGGGTTTCAGCAATTGAGAGTTGAATAATCCCAGTTAAATAGTTAACAAGAGAGCAAACAATTGTCCAGAAAAAAAAAATAAATCCGCTTTCAGCCTGTTTTACAGAGAAAACAATGAGTTTAGAGACGTTTTGGTCTATTAAGAGGAATTTCAGCAAACACACAGCATTCAGAGTTACCTAAAATTAATAAAGTCTACGGTATCCATGAAAATTAGTACAGGCAGTATTGTTGCAAAAACAATTTATGAGTTAATTGTAGTTTCCAAAGTTCTGTGACAGAAGTTAGAAATGCATCTTTTCACATCAGCAATGATACATGCTCCTGACCGCTTCACTGCTGACAGCTGTGGCTGGAGACTAATGCTGTTCAAACAAGGGTCCTATGCACAACTACTGTCAGCACTTCACACCTCTAAGTTGTGCCATGTCAGGATGAAGGCCCGTGTTAAAACAGGAGGTCCTTGCTCCCCTTAGTCACCCCTCAAGCCCATCACTTTCAGGAATTGCCTGTGCACCGTGCGAGGTCCTGGTTTCCTTCCCCAGTATAGAAAAAAAAATCTTTGAAGCCAAAAACTTCCGATAAAAGCTAGAGGAATGGCTTGAGGACTGAGAGCACTTGCCGCTCTTGCAGAGACTGGCTCCCAGCACCCTCTGTGAACAGTTCATACCTGCCTGTAGACTTAGCTTCAGGAGACCTGACACCACCCTCTTCTAGACTCTGTGCACATGGACACAGGACACATACAGCCAGCATGCACACTCACGTAGACATAAGTAAAAATAAATTAAGATGCTTTTTAAGAAATAAAAGAGTGGGTGGAGTTTAGCGAGACAACGAGGTTAGAATGAATGCAAGAGGTTGGCACAGCTGTCTTTAGAATGTGGTATCACATGTCCGGGCAGGGGAGAACCACGCTGCGTTGCCTTGCTCCCATTCTCATACAGCCGGCAGTAGCTTTCACCTGATTCGCAGTCATTTTCTATCTCTTTTAACCGAATTCCCAGCCAACTCACATGGGCTGGCCTTGAGTATCACTTTCTCCACCAAATTCTTTTTCTTAACCGACATTTTGTGGTTAAACAGATGAATCCCAGATGTGAGAAGAATAGCTCACATTCATAGGGAATGAGGCCCTGACTCATTAAGAGAAAGATACCATTGCTTTCTGGCTCTGAATGATAAGATTGCATTTCCTAGACTTGAGAGGGAATTGTGAAAGCTAACAAGAGCCATAAGGGATACTTCCTGGGTCACCAAGAAGGTCATCACATGAATAAACCAGTTGGTCTCCTGCCCAGGTCTGTATGCTTCCTTCATATGTGGTCTCGTGGGCATCTTCCACAGCACACCTTTCCAGACTCTAGACCAGCACTGGCACTTGTACATGTTATCTCACTGATCTAGTCCTGAAAAAAAGCAGCAGTAGAATCCTAACATAAAATATTGGACTAAGATAAAGAACCGTGAGGAGGAAGGGGGCAGATGTACGTGTGCCTAACACTTGCCAGGAAGTGATTATGGTGTTCCAGTAAGTGAAGCCTGGAAAAGGCACCAGTGGAATAAAAGGTCTCCACATGGCTCCTCTGTGAAGGTTGTGAGGGGTCTCAGCCTCCTGTATTAAACAACTCATTCAGAGTTCAATTGCTCTCAATTGCTTACCAGCTTCTTAGGCCTCTTACTAGTTAGTCCAGCTCAGAGCGCTGCAGTTAAGTGCAAGCTTTTCACTTCATGACAAACTGAAGATGCCCAGATGAAGCCCAAAGTTGGAAAACAAGTTTCTTTCTTTCTTTCTTTCTTTCTTTCTTTCTTTCTTTCTTTCTTTCTTTTCTTTTCTTTCTTTCTTTCTCTCTTTCTCTCTCTCTCTCTTTCTTTCTTTTTGCTATTTGTTTCTTAATAAAATTCAATAATGTAAAAACGAGAAGAATTTGAGGCAAGAAATACTAACTGATAAAGAAAAACAAAAGCATTGTAAAAGTTGTGCTTTTAATTGGCTGGTGAGTTTCCCTTGTGTAATCCGAGACTGCTCGTTCATTTCCTGACCACCTAGACCCAAATAATCACACAGAAACTATATTAATTACAATATTGCTTGGCCCTATTAGCTCAGGCTTCTAATTAACTAACTCTTACATCTTAAATTAACCCATTTCTATTAATCTGTGTATCACCACAAGGCTGTGACTCAACAGGTAATGTTCCGGCTCAGCATCTGTCTGCTTTCACAGCTACATGGTGTCTCTCTGACTCTGCCTACTTTCTCTCTCTCTCTGTCTCTCTCTCTGTCTCTCTCTGTCTCTCTGTATCTCTCTGTGTCTTTCTCTCTGTGTCTCTCTCTCTGTGTCTCTCTCTGTGTGTCTCTCTCTGTCTCTATCTGTGTCTCTCTCTCTGTCTCTCTCTCTCTGTGTCTCTCTCTGTCTCTCTGTCTCTCTGTCTCTGTCTCTCTCTCTCTGCTGTGATTTCCTGCTGACTTTACTTTGCTAAACCATTAACCCAAACGGCTTTATTCATCAACAAATAAACACAGCACATATACAGAAGGGCGTCCCACATCATCCTTGTTTCCCCACATTGAGAAACTTTGGGAACATCCATAGTGACCTAATGAACAGGCACCAAAACCTCCAATGACACAGTATGACTCGCAGCAAAAAATGTGCTGAGACAGAAGGTTACATGCCAGAGCCAGCCCTAACCATGACTGCATGCGTGCATTTCCAAGTCCAACCTGATAATTATTTTTATGTGATTCAGAGCAAATGCCTTAACAGTGCTTTGGACTCATTATCATATTTCTCTGTATTCTGAATCCCATTATCACGTTTATGTTCACGACTAGGAGAATTTTAATTGGGACAAGGCTGCCAGATGGATCTGAGATATAATCAGAAGTCTAAATGCCCTGAGATCCACTAATTCTCCCGAGAGTATGGGGGCACGAAAGCAATCTCAGCACCATAATTAGGGGAATGAATCTGGGGAAGAGCCATGTCCAGTATCTCAATGGATTGGTCCAATGAATAACCCGAGAGATCTGGTGAACAACACAACTGGCTGATCCACTCTTGATGCCTTAAGGGAATCTGAGTGTCTGTGCTGACCAGACAATGAGTTACTTAGATATTGTACTCATTCCTGTAGGCCATGTCACGGTGTTTTTCCTACTTTAGAATCTACTGGATCGCTATGAAACTGATCTCTGACGCTTGTGACAGTATCAAGAGAAACCAACATCTTACGCTCCGTTCTTTTATGGTCCCTGCAAGTCCTCAGGAGCAGGTGCTTCCGATTAGGCTGCCCAAGGCCAGTGGGGCTTGGCTTTATTATCCTTTGGTAAATAACAGTCACTGTTGTCATCATAGCTTCAGAAAATGTCACTAGCCACGTGTCAGCAGGGTTCTTTGTCTAATTTCCACAGCTAAGGTAGCAAGAAGGTTATTAGAAGTAATAGCAAATTTAAACTTTTATTAGCAGTAAACTACAAAAGCTAATGGTGATGCCAACACTAGATAAAATCATTGTCACAGTTAATTCTGAACTCCTTATTTCAAGCTTAATAATAGGAAACTCAATGGAAAGGATATTACACGCCCCATATCACTCATGAGTGCCGCAGGCCTGAGTAACTTGTTATTTTGCTCATGAGTGAAATAAAATGCAGATTATACTGCCTGCTATCAGGGGCATTGTTTTAATTGAGGATGTATGCATGGAGATGAGGGGGGATCCAAGTAGCTTCTCATTTTTGTAACTGTTTTAAGAGCGTTTTCATTTAGATCTGTGACTCCTTTGTGTGGTGTGTGTCTGTGTGTGAGGGTGTGTGTGTTTGTGTGTCTGTGTTTGTATGTGTGAGTGCTTTTAAAGTTATTTTTGACCAAGATGCAGAGAAACTAATGTTAACTGTGGATAAAAGAGGGTACCTTGGGGTACTTTTTTCATGTATTTCTGTAAAAATTCTTCCTCGGCATGCTAGGGCCTAACGTCTCCAGTCCCTCTGTCAACAAAGGCAAACAATGGAATATTTGTGTTGCTGTTTGTTTCATTCCAATCATGCCTGTACACCCTTCCACATTGACACGCATCCCATCATGAATAAACAATTCAATATTCTCTTCTCCATGTTTTACATTTACTGAGAAAATGGGTGTTTCCAGGAATTAAGACAACATCAGATTTTGTACATTTTTTTCTAAAGCATGCTGTTGTTCCCCTTCAGAAAAGTTGAAACAATTTCTGATCCTCTGCCACAAATAATCCAAACCTGCAGCCCCAGGAGCTATATGTACATCACTGCTTTAAGGGGATTCTTCCTTGGGCTTACAAGGTACTGTCTGTGATTCCATGGCCAAACTTCAACCCACTCTGTGTGTGTGTGTGTGTGTGTGTGTGTGTCTGTGTCTGTGTCTGTGTGTGTGTGTCGAGGATCATTTTTATTCACTTTGATTAAAGTTGAAATCTTAAGTTATTCAAAGCCTAAATTACTTTTTTTTCTTTAAGAAATTCTTTTCATTATTCTGTTTAAAAGATTTTTCTGATGATACCCTGTATGGACAAGAGCTACCAAAAGTTCAATGTATAAGAAATTAACGATCCGTGCCAATTTGATTTTTTTTGGAGAGCTAAAATACTAAGAACTGCAGCCAGATTGCCTAACAAAAGTCTTACATAAACTAAGGAAGCAGAAAGGAGTGGCTGAAAGCAGTCAGATCTCTGCTTTATTTTCCAAGCTTGAAAAGCAGAACACAAAATCTGAGTTCAAAATTTTCACTTTTGAGAACCTAGTCCTTAGCAGCATATGAAATTAATCACCTGGTTGCGAGGCTGATTGGCTCAGTGATGTCGCTCACCTAGCAGGATGGGTCTCGTTTCCCCTCGTCTCCTCACTACCCTTCCTCTGTGTTGAATTCCGGCATGCGGGCAACATCCTTAGATGTTATTTCCTGATATCCATAGCACCAAGCTGCTAGTTGATTGAGCTGTGTGCGTGTGTTCACAGTAAGATAATGCCATGAGTGATAAGTCCCATTTACTTCAAGGAAAATGAAAGACTGGGTTCCTAAATTACACACAAACCAGTCCTAAATTCAACATATTGTTATTGCCAGGAAGGTGCAGTGCAGAACTGCAGAGTTTGTTAGCGCATGCAATGGAGCAAGAGTGGCATGGACATTGGCACGAGCTGCGTCCATCTCCACGCATTTTCTATTCATACACTTCATTCTTATTTTTTTGAAAAATGAACACTGGATTGTGACACTTGAAATCCGTTTTGTACATGGTTTTAGGATTTTATCCTTTTGGTTGTTGAGTTTTGGTTTGGTTTTATGTTTTTGCCTTTCACTTCCCCCATAGTCACCCCCATGCAATTTAGAAAACCCTCAGTCCTTTCCCAAAAGTAGTTTTAATGAATTGTCATACCTAATTTTGCATGGATGCCAAGATGTCTGGCTGCTCCTCTGTGGAGACCCTGGGGATCTATAGCGATTTTAATGGTTGTGAGAAATTACCTTGCTCTGTAGATTATAGATCTATCTCCCAAAACAGTTTTCCATTTTCCTGATTTTTAAAAAATGTGTTGTGGAAACACTGAAACATGTTTATGATCATACTTATACAGGTAACTGACATTTTGAACTTAGGTGATACTAATTTATGAAATTTCTTTCATGACTATTTAAATATTATAGCTTCAAGCTTTGTGAAACTTCGTGTAATCTGCAGGCACATTTCCCCCCATCATTTTACAAAATTTAACTGTTTGCTTTTTGTTCAAATTTGAATCCAGAGGGCTTGCTCACTATGTAGCAAGAATCATCTAGTTTTAAATATGCCTGCTTCCTCTGTGTGTGTGTGTATGCTTGCAAGCATGTGTGTGTGCATGCACACACACATGTGCATTATCTACAAAATTATAACTCCTCCACAGAGAACTAATAGTGACTAAAACAATCCCGAGTCTGTGTCTTTCGAACTTGTCTTACAGTATGGAGAGGTAATGTAAATACACCCAGAGCGTTGGTTAATAACAAGTGCTCCAAAGAAAACAAAAGAGCCATGAGAGTGATTAGGGAAGTCCTCCTTGAATAAATAAGGTCTTGGGTACAAGGCAGTAAGAGAGATACAGGAGCACATTATGAAGATCCTGAAGCTGAGGACAGGGGCAGTCTTCCAGACAGAACCAACCAGCGGCTAAAGGGCCCAGGTGGGGCAATCTCGGCAGTGTTTGAAGAACATTGGGGTGCTGATGAACAAGCCAGGAAGAAAGCCTGTGTGATAAGGCCAGTGAGATGTCAATGGGCTGACTGGTGTGGTAAGGGAGTCAGGGACATACTGAATGCTTCTCACCTTGAGCTAAATTAGCAGCCATTACATCATTCTATGAGGAAGCGTGGCATGATTTGCCCTACAATGTAGCACCCATGTCTCCTGTACTGGGAATGAGAACAGATGCCAAGTGACTAGCTAAACAGTAACTAAGAAGCCAGTGGAATGAGCTACAAAAGAGATGATGAAGGCCTGGCTCAACTGTGGAGATGGAATAAGGAAAGTAAATTTTAGATGAAGTTGGCAGCTGAAAGACTTGACAACAAACTGGATAAAAACCATGTGAGAGAAAAATCACTTAAAATCTGAGAATTAGAAGGACATAAATGCCGTTTTCTAACTAAAGACAAAATTATGGGAGGGATTTGGCAAGGGAAGTATCCCAGGTGCTTGGATATTAGCTACATGAGAATGGGTTAAGGGTATGACTGCATCCTGTGTTTCTGTAGGTCTGAGATACACCCCTAGAAATTCTTTTAGCTGTGGCATTTTTGAGGTCACACATACAAACAGGAAAGAGAAGTTCAAAGCCTGAGGTTTGAACCATTTACTACAAAGAGTTCAGGGAGCAGGAAATTAAAAAGAGGCTGACTGTTAAAGGAGAATGTCCAGGAAATTGTTGTGTCACAAAAGCCGAGGGAAAAAGGAGGTTGTCTTAGACTACACAGTTACTGTGACCAATTCCAGTAGAACAAACATAGGAGGTAAAGTGAATTTTGGTTCCTTCTTTTGGAGATGCCAACTCATAGTTCATGGTGCCATTGATTCTGGGCCCATAGTGAAGCAGGACATTTTAGTGACAGGAGCAAATGCTGGCAGTCACCTCATGGCAAACAGTAAATGGCATAAAGTAGAGGCAAGAAGGGGGCGTGGCAAGATGTGGACCCAGTAATGGGACTCTGCTCAGTGACCTCCTTTCTCTATGCAGCCTCATCATCCTCCCATTCACCCTCCCAGTAGTCTGTTCGGGTTTTTAGTCCATCAGTTTATGAAACCATTCATCGTGTTAGATCTTCACAATACCTGGAAACTCATCTCTCTCTCTCACACACACACACACACTCATGTAAAACCAGGCAATTTATCTGAATCTTCTTTTAAAGTTTTATTTTGCACTTATCTCTTTGAATAAAAATGATATGGAATATCACTCACCTCTTCAGTGTAGCCCTAATTCTAATTGATCTTAACAATAAAAACCAGGAGTCAGATATTAGGAGTGAAAGCTGAACGATCAGAGAAGCAGAGCAGCCAGTAACTAATTCTTACCTCTGAAATCTTCAGACATAATGGGGTATCCTGTCTCTACAAAACCTCAGACTGAATCCTGAGCTCCTGTCTCCTCCTGTCTTATATTCCTCTCTCTGCTCATCCATGTCATTTCCTGTCTGTCTATACAGACCTCCAGACCTCTATGGTTAACTAGTGGCTACCTCCACCCTCTGATTAAATAAGGTAATACCATACTTCAAAGCTCATTTTGGAAGTTACTTCCATTATGGGGCACTAAAAAACTGGAAACACTTCTCAAAGGAGACTCTAAAGGCCATTAGGGCCTGGATAAATTTCACGCAGACTCTAAGCGGCCAGACTACTATATCCAGCAAAACTTCCAATCACCATAAATGGAAAAAAACAAGATATTTCAAGACAAAATCAAATTTAAACGATATCTATCTATCTATCCATCCCTAAAGAAGGTACTAGAAGGAAAATTCTAACCCAAGGAAGTTAATTACACCCATGAAAACAATGCAATAGATAATCTCACACCAACAAAACCTAAAGAAGGGACACACACACAGACACACACACACAGCCATCATCACCAACAGCAGCAAAAATAACAGGAATTAAAAATCATTTGTCATTAATATTTTCATATATAAATGGATTCAATTCTTCAGTAAAAGGACACAGGCTAACATAATGGGTATGAAAGCAGGATCCATCATTCTGCTGCATACAAGAAGTACACCTCAATATCAAAGATAGACATTACCTTTGAGTAAAGGGTTGAAAAAGATTTTCTAAGCAGATGGACCCAAGAAGTAAAGCTGGTGGAGCTATACTAATATCTAACAAAATAGACTTCAGGCAAAAACTAATTAAAAGATACAGAGAAGAACATTTTATACTCATCAAAGGAAAAATTTACCAAGATTATGTCTCAATTCTTAACATTTATACCCCAAATGCAAGGGCACACACCTTTCTTTTTCTTCTTTTCCTCCTCTCCTCCCTCCTTCCTTCCTTTCGTTATTTCTATTTATTTATTCTATGCATCTTTTTGATCATGTATCTTGACCCTATTCATTCACCTGTCCCTTCACATCCTACTCTGCCCCTACACACCTCCATAAATAAAACAAAATTTAAGAGAAAGAAAGAAAAAGTGTGGGGGTAGCTGCAGTGAGATACAGTGTGTCACACAGTAAACCACTTTTTCCATATATCTTTCCTTGCAAGTGTTCATTAAAAGAGCCATTGATCTGGTTCAAGCCCTCTGGTTTCTACTACAATATTTATATTGGGCCTCACTAGAACTCTTACTGGATATCCTGTTGTTGCCTGTATTGTGGAGATCCTTTTGCTATGGGTCAGGTCTCTTCATGTGCTCTAGCAGATCATTGACGGGGTGTGTGTTGGGATGGGCCAAGTCGTAACCCCGGATATTGTTCTGGGCAGCTGTAGGATTGGTTCACCAGCCATGTGGATCAATGTTCTCACTGCCAGAGTGAGCTCTCCAGCATGTCCCAGGCTAATTCACCTCTTGCATCAATAAGTAAGGGGTGGGGCTGGTTCTCCTGCTTTCATACCTTCAGGGTCAGCTCTCCTATACATACATCATTAGGGCCAACTCTTCTGGGGTGTGCAGGGGCCACTCTTCCAAGTGCTGTAGCTTTTGAGTAGTAAGGACAACCCTCCTGCTCTTATGACCCCAGGGCCAGCTCCTCCACCTGTCTTAGTCATTGATGGGTGGGAGATTGGGAGAAAGGTGTCTCTCCTCCACTCATGCTGCCCCATGACAGGTGAGTAGTGGGGATAGCTTTCCCATGCCTACAATATTGAGACTGGATCACCTTCACCAGCAACCACTGTTGCTCTACTGTGCTGCTTAGACAAGGTGCGGGGGCCATTTCCCAAGTGCTGCATCTGGTTGGTTAATGGGAGGGTCAGCTCTCTCATCTGTTACAGGCAGTAAGTTGTCAAGAGGTAAAGGGAGCATCTCTCACCCTCTCACACTGCCACTTGACAGACAAGTAGTGGGGATAGTTCTTCCATGCTTAAAATTTAGGGTTGCTCACCAAAACTTTCACCAAGAGAGTTGGCCCTATTGCATTGCCCAGGTGAGGTGCAGGGCCTGTTCTCCCAAGTGTTACAGCTGGTGGGGGACAGGGACATCTCTTCTGATCTTGTGATCTCAGGGCCAGTTCTCACACTTGTCTCAGGCATTGATGGACAGCCCCTCCCACACACACACCCATGCTGCCACAGGACAGATGAGTGATAGGGACAGTTCTCCCTTGCCTACTTCAGGACTGGCTCACCCACACCTGCACATACAAGGTTGGTTCCATTGCACTGCCCAAGCAAAGTGCAAGACCTTTTCTCCCAAGTTTTGTGGCTGGTGTGGACGTCAAGGACATTTCTCCCATGCTTATGACCAAAGGCCATTTCTCCCATCTGCCTCAGGCTTTGATAGGTGGCAGAGGAGGCACACACTAGTTTCCAGTAGAAATATTACAAAAGCTTGTATCACCCATCAAACCATACACATTAATAGTGGGAGATTTTAATAATCCACTGTCACAAATAGATCATTCAGACAGAAACTCATTAAAGAAATAATGGAGGTAAGACACTATAAACCAGGCAGTGATGGCACATGCCTTTAATCCCAGCACTAGGGGGGCAGAGGGAGGCAGAACTCTCTGTGTTTGAGACCAGTCTGGTCTACAAAGTAAATTACAGGATAACCAGAGCAGTTAGGGAGGGAAATATGTTATAAATCAAATGGACCTAACATATATCTACAGAATAGTTTACCTGAATGCTCTGAAACAAAAAGAAGAAATCACACACAAGAAGAGTAGATGACAGTAAATAATCAAACTGAGGGCAGAAATAAAGGAAATAGGAACAAATAGAACAATACAAAGAATAAATGAAACTAGGAGTTGCTTCTTTGAGAAAATCAACAAAATTGATGAGCCTTTATCCAAACTAACTAAAAGACACAGAGAATATCAAAATTAACAAAATCAGAAACAAAAAGGGGATATAACAACAAACACTGAGGAAATGAAAGAATCTTAAATCATCCTGCAAAAACCTGTATTCCACAAAATTAAAAAATCTAAAAGTAATGAACAATTTTCTCAATAGAAGCCACTTATCAGAGTTAAATGAAAATTAGATAAACACTTAAGTAGGCCTATTACCCCTAAGGAAATAGAAGTAATCAGTTAAAGTCTCCAAACCAAACCAAACAAACAAACAAAAAGAGCCCAGGGTCAGATTGTTTTAGCACAGAATTCTATCAGACTTTCAAAAAAGAGATAATACCAATACTCCTCAAATTATTCCACAACATAGAAACAGAAAGAACATTGCCAAATTGATTTTATGATGCCACAGTCACCCTGATAAGCAAAACACACAAAGATTCAACAAAGAAAGAGAATTACAGACCAATTTTCCTCATTAACATTGATGCAAAATACTCAATAAAATACTGACAAACTGAATACAAGAACACATCAAAAAGATCACCAACCATGATCAAGTAGGTTTCATCCCAGAGAAGCAGGGATGGTTCAACATATGAAAATCTGTCAATGTTATCCACCATATAAACAAACTGAAGAGAAAAAAAAGATCATCTCATTAGATCCTGAAAAAGGCCTTTGACAAAATCTAACACCCCTTCAAGTTAAAAGTCTTGGAGAATGAGTGATACAAGAGACATTCCTAAACATAATAAAAGTAATTTACAGAAAGCCTATAGACAACATCAATTTAAAATGTAGAGACTCTCAAAGCAATTCCACTAAAATTGGGGACAAGAAAGGGCTGTCTTTTCTTTCTATATCTATTCACTTTAGTGATTGAAATTCTAGCTATTGCAATAAGGCAACTATAGGAGATCAAGGGGATACAAATTGGAAAGGAATCAGTCAAAGTTACTTGCAGATGACATAATAGTATACATAAGTGACCCAAAAAAACTCTGCCAGGTCACTCCTACACAAGATAAACACATTCAGTGAAGTGAGTGGATACAAGATTAACTAAAAAAATAAAATAAATCAGTTACCCTCTTATATACAAGCGACAAACAGGCTAAGAAAGATATCAAGGGAACAACACCCTTTACACTAGCCACAAATAATGTAAAATATCTTGAAGTAACTCTAACTAAGCAAGTGAAAGACCTGTAAGACAAGAATTTCAAGGCTTTGAAGAAAGAAATTGAAGAAGATACCAGTAAATGGAAAGATTTTTCATGCATATGAATTGGTAGTACTAATATATGACAAATTGCCATACTACCAAAAGCAATCTACAGATTCAATGTAATCCCCACCAAAATTCCAACACAATTCTTGTTTGTTTGTTTTTTAAGGATTGTTTGTTTTTCATCTTTTAAGGTTTATTTATTTATTATGTATACAATGTTCTGTCTGCCTGTGTGCTTGCAGGCCAGAAGAGGGCACCAGATATCATTACAGATGGTTGTGAGCCACCACGTGGTTACTGGAAATTGGACTCAATACCTCTGGAAGAACAGTCAGTCCTCTTAACCACTGAGCCATCTCCCCAGCCCCAACAAAATTCTTTACAGACCTTGAAAGAACAATATTCAACATCATATGCAAAAACAAAAACTAACAAACCAACAAACAAAAACCAGGATAGCTTAAAAAATTATGTACATTAAAAAAGCTTCTTGGGGGTATCACCATTCCATGTTGGCAGGGGCCACTCATTCATTTCTGGCCACCCAGACCCGAAATAACCATACAGAAACTGTATTAATTACAATGTTGCTTGGCCTATCAGCTTATGCATATTTCTTACTTACTCTTAAAATTAACCATTTTCTATTATTTTATATTTTACCATGAGGCTTGTGGCCTACCAGCAAGGTTCCAGCTGGTGGCTTGTATTTTTCTTGTCTGCAGCTCCATGGCTTCTCCCTGACTCTGCCTTCTTTCTCCCAGCATTCAGTTTAATTTTACCCTTCTCCCTCTATTCTGCCCTGTGCAGGCCCAAGATAATTTCTTTATTAACCAATGGTATACACAGCATACAGAAGGTAATCCCACATGAATTCCATATTTCAAACTTTACTGCAGAGCTATAGGAAGAAAAACCTTATGCTACTGGCATAAAAACAGACAGGTTAATCAATGGAATCGAATCAAAGATCCAGAAGTATCTATGGACACTTGTTTTTTTGACAAAGAAGCCAAAATTATACAACAGAAGAAAGAAAGAACCTTTAACAAATAGTGCTAGTCTAGTTGGATGCCTGGGTATAGAAGAACGCAAAGAAATCCATATCTATCACCCTGCACAAAACATAAGATCTAGTAGAATAAAGACCTCAATATAAAACCAGATACACTGAACATGATAGTAAAGAAAGTGGAGAACAGTCTTGAATGCATTGGCATAGGAGACAACTTCCTGAATAGAACACCAGTAGCACAGGTGATGTGGGATTCCCCTCTGTGTGCTGTGATTACCATTGATTAATAAAGAAACTGCTTTAGCCCTATAGCAAGGCAGAACACAGGTAGGTGGGGGAAACTAGACTGAATGCTTAAGACATTTTATATATTGATGGAATTTTAGGACATATTTATCATTTCTATATTTCTAACCCTGATTAAGATACTTATACATTGTTTACATTTTGAGGTCATTGTCATTTGCTGCACAGTTGTTTAAAGATTGTTTAATATAATATAAAGTCTTAGTCTTTAAGTTATGCAGATATTAAGTATTACAAGTAACTAATCAAGTTTGTCATACTTATAGTTAGACTAATTAGGTTATTTAAATACAAAGAGATTGTATTCTGCATAGATAGGTAATCTTCAATCACTTCAAAGAACTGTAGAATATGGCATTTAAATAACTTAGAGTTCTGTTGATGTGAGATACGGTTGTTCCTGGCAGCACCGTTCTATTCCTGAGAGAATATTGAGCACTGAAGACACTTCACTTGGAGCTTGTTTTCTTCTTGGCA
>LOJH01014593.1:0-20757 GCA_001685095.1 Ellobius talpinus
AAAGGAGCCAGTTTGCTCTCAAGCTGTGATTGGTTGCTGGCACTTCCCAAATAGTCATAACAATTAGTAAGCCCCTGGGTAAGGAGTGAAGCCAAGCACAGTAGCCAACACCTGGAATCCCACCCTCCCCACCCTCGGGATGTTGGGACAGGAGGATTGCTGTGAATTTGAAGCCAACTGATAGTACTTAGTAAGATCTTGTCTTAAAAAACTGTAATCAAACTAACAACAACAACAAAAAGAAGCCACTTAAAGTGTCAAACTAAAGTTGGGTGGTGGTGGCACATGCCTTTACTCCCTGCCCTTGGGAAGCAAAGGCAGGCGGATCTCTGCGTTCAAGGCCAGCCTGGTCTACAAGAGCTAGTTCCAGGAAGTGTCAGGCTAAAAAGTTGGTGCCCTCTGTGTTTCCAATGGTCACATCACTAAAAACTGAAGACCTATAGCTTCAGCAGTGTTTGGAATGCTTTTTGTCCCCCATTTCCTAGTTTTATATAAAGAAACTAGAGTTAAGGTCACAGTGGTAAAAGTATGTTTTTCTTGGCTTTTATACTTCCCTTTTCTGTGTGTATGTACACCCCCCCACACACCACTCTTTTGCTGAACTAGGACAAGGGAGTCCTGATCTACCATACAAATCATGGAAGGAGATTTATTTACTCTGGATCTTCCAGAGCCAGTTGCTCAGATATGGGACTGCAGGAGCTTGAGAGCGGTGAGAAGGAACAGGCTCTGTGACCATCAGGACTGTGCTGTAGGATCAGTCAATCTAGCTGTGCTCCAAGCAAGGGATGCCTAATCAAGGAGAAGGAAAACAGGAAATGGAAGGTTAATCTGAGCTTTCTCCCTCCCCCAGTGTGTTTACATGTTTCAGGAGGGGCCCCTTTTAAAAAAAGAAAAGAAAGTTTGCTTAAAGAAAAAATATTCCGGAAAAGGAAAAAAAAGACGACAAGAGATTCTTTCATTTAAGAATGACTGTCCTGATCATGTGTTGTGATTATTTGTTGATTAGCAGCTAATAAGGGCCATCAGAAGCACGGAAGCAGAAAAACAGCAACAGTAGATCATTTAAAGTCTAGTTGGAGTTTGGAAAGTCATAGCCACTTCATATTCTGGTGTAAGTTTGTTTTCTTTTTATTTATTTGGAGATAGGGTCTCCTGTATCCCAAGCAGACCTCAGACTTGCTGTGTTGCTGAGGATGTTGAATGCCCATGAATGCCAGGCAAGCACTGTGCCAGCCGAATTACATTTCAGCCTGTTACAAGTTTTTAGGGTTTTTTTTGAAGTTATTTATCTATTTATTTATTTTTGTTTTTTGAGACAGGGTTTCTCTGTGCAGCTTTGGAGCCTGTCACTTTGTAGACCAGGCTGGCCTCGAACTCACAGATGTCTACCTGCCTCTGCCTCCCTAGTGCTGAGATTAGAGATATGCGCCTCCACCGCCCAACTATTGAAAATATTTTAATTTTATGTGTCTGTGTGAGTCCCTGAGTGTTTTAAGGCCAGAAGGGGCATCAGATTCCCTTGAACTGGAGTTAGACTGTTGTGAACTGTTGTGTGGGTGCTGGGAACCAAACACAGGTCCTCTGGAAGAGCAACCAGGGTGCTTAACCACTGAACGTTTTTTCTGGTCCCTTGTTATATTTTCTTATTGGGCAAATGTCCTGCAAGAATCTCAATCTTGACATCAGTGGGCCAGCATATCCATTGATGTCTCATAGACCAGACCACATCGGACAAGGTTTTGGATTTTGCCTCCTTGTTTTCCTCAAACAGTTTCCCAGAGTTACATGCTCACTTATTAATTTGTCAATGAAAGTGTTTAAGCAGGCCAATGTTCATTATTCTCTATCAATAACAAGTTTTGTAAACAAGAAAAATAAATGTGATCTAACTCAAAAATGCCCTGCTGGGAGTAGCTGTTTGCCAGGGAGGGGTTGACCAGTTGTATCTTTCATGTTTATTCTTAGTATTTGTTCTACACAGTCCTGAGAGTTCCTGCAGGCTGTCTTCACACCTACTTTGCTTTTAGTCTCTGTCTTAAAAGGAGGATGGAGCAGGGGAGATGGCTTGATGACAGTTGGAAATGGAGTCTTGGGCTGAATGCACGTGTCATGCGTGCTAAGCTTCTCAGGACACCTGCAGTTCCACCCTGGTTAAATCTGTTGCCATGATGTTTTGGTCAGTATTTTATTTTATCTCGGTATATGAATGTTTTGTCTGCACGTGTTTCCAAAGACGTATACTACCAGGAAAGAACGTTGTTTTATGCAATGTCTTTTTCATGTTAGGACACAGGATTTTCTTGGGTGTATGTTTGTTACATGGTATAGTTGGTGGCTTGGGTCAGAATGGAGGGTGTTTATGTGATCAGTTAAGTTAAGGGGCTTCAGGACAGGGACACTGGTCAGATTCCAGCTAAGCAGGGGATTCTAGTGCAACTGTTTGCTATCTTTTCCTCCTTACTCTAGGTCTTCTACTCCTACCTAGGAACTATAGGGAGAAAAGTGAAAATGGCTTTGAGTGAACATCATAAAGGAAGGATAGTGTCACAAACAGACACCTAAAAGATGCACATTAAAATATATGTATGTGGTTTTAAGTCCCTGTGGTTGGCTAAATACATGGGGAGTCTTATTATGGTTCTTTTACTTCACATAAGGTGTTGTTTTAAAAATTATTGCCATTTGTGCTTAGGGTCAAAAGAGAACCACCATGGGCCAGAGAGGTGGCTCACTGCAGGGTGTGCTCTTTAAGCCTTTGAACCCAGCACACTGGAGGCAGAGGCACATGTATGTAGTTGAAGTTCTATGAGTTCCAGGCCAACCTGGTCTTGATAGCAAGTTCCAGATCAGTCAGGGATACATAATACGAGCCTTATTAAAAAATAAGAAGAAAGGAAGAAAGAAAGAAGAAAAAGAATAAGAGGTGAAAGAAAAAAGCAATAAACAACAACAACAACAAAAGGTGAAAGAAAGTGCCCTGTCTTGGGCCAGAGATGACTCAGTGTGTAAAGTGCTGGCCTCACAAGACTTCTGACCTGATTTTGATCCCTAGAGCCCATGTAAAGATGAAAGCAGAGAACTGGCTCCACACAGTTGTCCTCTGACCTCCATATGTAACATGGTATGCATGTTCACATACATGTCATGCACATGCACGTACACATACAAACTCACACATGTAACAGATAACATTTTCAAATAAAGTGCACCACCGTTTTAAAAGAGATTACTGGTCCCGGTGTGTTAGATTTTGCTATATTTATGCAGGGAGATTGATAATAGAAAAATATTCCCCCTTGAACCATTTCCAGACCGATATGTCGTCTTATCCTATAAATCAAATGTGGTTTCAGCTCTGGTGAGGCTGAGAATGTGGTTTTGAAGCACATTTTACCTCATCAGCTCTGCTAGCTGGAAAGGCTTGGTCATCTCACACAGCCCCACAAGGTGACCTAGTAATGGACAGGCAAAGGACAATATAGGCTCTGTCTCTGCCCGAGGTACTTCCATCCTGCTCTGTCTGGCTGTTGTAATTGAGTTGGGTTTTTCATATTTTCCAAAACAATACCCAAAGAGCTGGGGAGATAAAAACCAGTCAGTTAAGAGTTCACTCTGCAAGCATGAGGACCCGAGAAAGGGACAAAGCGTGGTGGCATTTGTAATCCCATTGCTGGGGAAGCAGACAGAGTCACATTCCCTAGTGTTGATATTAGCTTAACTGGACTGGCAAACCTGGGACCCAGTGAAGGGCCCGTGCCCAAAAGCAACATAGATGCTACCTGAGGAGGAACAGCACCCTAGATTGTTCTTTAACCTTCACACGTGTGCACGCGTGTGCCAGCACACACACACCTGCATGTACACACCCCACACATCCCCAAACCAAAAATAGTTGACTATTTCTTAATGCATTATATAAAGCCACATCTCCAACATACTAGATTAATTTTGTATGAGAGATTTCTTAATGCACAAAAAAATCTCAGCTCTTCGTTCAGTACCCAAACAAACATATATATATATATATAAGCAGCAACAAAGCAAGGGTTCCAATTATGTTCTTCAAAACACAAATACCCATTTTAAAAAATAAATACACCTAACAATTCTCGGCTAGCAGCCACTGTAAATTATTGTTCTTAAAAAAAGAAAAAGAAAATCCAATATAGTTGAAAGCTTTTCCTTTACAAATACAAGCTACTTAGCTGCATTATCTCCAAGAAAGAGAGACTCATGTCTTGCTTTTTGGATTTGGCATAGTCCGACTAATCAGAAAATCTTTATTAATTGCGTTTGCAACCTCTAGAACACTATTCAGAGGGATTTTAAAAATTTTGGGCTGCAACATATGATGATGAGGAAAAAAGATTAATTTATATATCTATCTTATAATTTTACGAAATGCTTTGTGACTGAGTAATGCCCTGCCAGTGAGTTCTAGTAGAAGGGGGAGGGTTGGTTCTTCCTCTTTTGGGGAGAGTGGAGGAGTTTCCTCCTGTGACAAGGAAACCAGCATCATGGGGGTGGGGCAGGGCATTGGCTCTGAAAGAATGGGTTTGGGTAAGAGCTGCATTTCCTGTCTTGCTGGTCAGTTTAGTTGGGTTGTCTGAACTTTACCCTGGCTTTATACAGCTCCTTGCTCTTGCTTCCATGCCCGCTCACTACCTTTGTCGTACGTGATTACACAAGGCTTGTTTTCTAGGGACACAGTCACACCATGAAACACCACAGACAGCAATAGGTGATCTTTGAAGAAATGGTGCACATGCCATGCCTATCACTGAATAAATGGCTGACTTCAAGAGTTGCTTTGGCCTGAATCTTGTACTTGAGGAGTTGTATGTTTAGGCTCTAGATGGTGACTGTATTTGGAAAGAGGCCCTTGAATGAGGTGATTAGGGCTAAATGGCGTTATAGGTGGGAACCTAGTCAGTATGGCTGGTACCTTTATAAACAAAGGAGGAACAAGAAAGACACACAACCATCAGCAAGCCATGAGGACTTTGGCGAAACCAACCCTGCTTGCACTTTTGTCTTGGGTTTCCAGCTGATAGAACTGCAAGGAAATTAATTTCTGTTGTTTGCACTGCCCGTTCTATGTTATTTTGTTAGGGTAGTAGAAGAAAAAAATCAATGCAAGAGTGTTAATGAGATCTTTTCAGATCGCCAGCTTGAAAATGGGGGTAGGATCAGGGTAGGATGGTGGATATTTGTAACCCTAGAATGTGTGAAGTTGCGGCAGGAGAATCTCCAGTTTGGGGCCTGCCTGAGTAATGCAGCAAGATGGTGTCTTAAGGAAAACATGTTAGAAATTGGTAAATATCATAAGATTGTTGTATTAAATCCTGAAGGCTAATCTTGGTTATCAACAGTTAAGGAGGAGGGAGCCTCAATTGAGGAGTTGCTTCTATCTGATTAACCTATGGGCATGACTGTGGGGTGTTTTCTTGACTGCTGTTTGGTATAGGAAAGGCTAGATCACTATGGGCAGCACCATCTCTAAGCAGTAGGCTTCATAAGAAAGGTAACTGAGCAAGGCAGGAAAAGCAGGACAATAAGCAACATTCCTCATGGCCTCTGCTTCCGTTCCTGCCTCCAGGCTCCTGCCCTGACTTACCCCAGTGATGGGCTGTAAACCCTTTCTTCCTGTAAGTGGTCCGTGCTCAGTATTTTCTCACAGCATCAGGAAGCAGACTAAGACAGAAGTTGGTACAAGAGAGAATGTTGCTGAGATGAAGCTGACCATATTATTTTAGGGAGGGTTCTGGAAATGTTTTGAACTCTAGGCCAGAAAAGCCATTGAGTGTTTGTAGCTTAGTGGGCTCTTCTGTGAGAGCTTGAAAGATAGTAGTGTTTTGAGAAATGCAGACAATGGAGACATGGATTGTGAAGTAGTTTCAGGGGGAAGCAAAGACTATCTCTGGACTGGTCCATTGTGTGAAATTTTTAATTAAGACTCTGTGGAAGTGAAACCTTTGCTTTACTAGAACAATGGGTGCTAGTTTGCTGAGGCTCAAAAATCAGCTGTGATTGATTAGCAAGAGACCAGAATTTATTGAAGTGAAATCTTCTGAAGTATTTCCTCAAGATTAGCACACAGAAACTGTGATCCAGAGGGGTCAAGGCTGCATCTCAAGCTGGCAGCAGAACTTGTTAATATGTAGGTATCCCACATGATGCTGGTTTGAGCTACATAAAAGCTGCAGGACTGAAAACGTCCTGGAGAGAAACTAAGACTTGACACTGTGTGAGATCAGGGGAGGCTGTTGATGAAGCTGCAGACTCAGTTGCAATGAAGTTGCAGCATAGTGGAGATGCCAGGACTGTGGGAGGACCACCAAGGACAGCAGCAGATGTGGAGTAGGAGCCAAACTGAGCCTGTGAGACAAACTGCATGTGGCTGCCAGAGCCGGAGAGGTAGGACACCCGAGGGCTTTGGAACCCAGCAGATCATGACTGAGCCCCAGATGCTGGAAAATGAACTATTTGCATTGCTAGATTTGGGTTTGCTTTGATTTGATTCTGTCTGTGCTCTGGTATTTTCCTCTTGTAGTAAAAATGAATGTGAGTTAATTTTGATTTTTATAGGAGCCCACCATTAAGAGACTTGGGACATGTAACTCAGTAGTGAAATAAAGTCATTGCCAGTGCACAAGCGTAACCTCTCTTAATCAGCCCAGGAAGTCAGGAGACTTTCATAGAGGAATGTGGAACTTGAGCTAGCCTTGAAAGGGACAAGGATCTCTGCAGATGGGAGGGGTGGTGTGATGGTTTGGATGGTGGCACCCATTGGGGTAAAGTATGAGTCAGTGCAGCAAAGCAGATGGTGCGTTCCAGGGACAGTGCTTTGGGGCCCTGGGGGACCATGGTCACATAGGGGCAGGGATGGATGAACTTGGACAGATGGATTAGGGGCACGTGAACTTTGCTCTTAATACGGATTTGTTTTATGATTACCACAGCCAGAGTTGAATCAGACAGTATTGTCATCAAATTTCTAAGTTTTGAGAGCGACTTCTAATACCAGGCCCTAAAGAGTTTAGAAGGTTGCCAACAAGAGCTGAAAACCAGTTGGAGAACTATGGGTAAGGACAGGCACAGTAAAGATGGAGGGAGATGGAAAGTTTTGAGGATGCACATTGGGGGAGGGGAGTTTGGGAGGCAGCTGTTTCTGGAGCCTCTCCTTGTGTCCTTTTTATTTAGCTCTTCGCAAAAACCTGGTTTTCAGGTGAGGCCAATGAGGTCTGGTAACACTTAAAACCCTTCTTGATGGTAGATAGTGAGAAGTGAGTAGGGTAGAGAGTCAAGGACAAGTATATTGGGTGTACAGTGCCTCTGGCTTCCCATAATCCCTTACTGCCTCACCCAGTGAAAAATAGTTGAAGTTTCTTACTTGTGAGATGAGGTGGTTGGTTGTGTCAGCAACAAGAATAAAGGACTCAGAGTCGTGTTTCAGCTCTGCAGAAATGTTTTAATTTTTGTGTTGTGCATGTATGCGTGTGGAACAAGCACATGTTTCTAACTTGGATATAGTTAGTTTCATAAACATGTATGTTTGTGTTGCTATTGCAAGTTTGCCAGTTCTATTACATGTAATGTTGTAAATAAAGTATAGGAAATACACGATTCCTATCAACTTTTCTGTCCCTATGTTTTGCACATTTATTCTAGCCCAGATATCTGGTTTTATTGCACAGTAGAGTCTTGTAAACAAAGACTCTTTTGTGTCCCACATGAACACACAAGACACCAAAGGGAGGGCTGGGAAGGAGTGGGGAGGAAAAGTGAAAATGACTCAGAGAGTTCCAGAAACAATGGAGCGGTTCTTTTGGGAGCTTCCTCTGAGTAGAGCCACAATTACCCCCTCCCCTGATCTCCCCCCATAAATTGCCTTTCTCATTTTAAGAGCCCAAAGGGACAGCAATGTCTATCTCTTGAGTTCTGTTGCTGTCTGCACCTGGACCTGGCTCTCTCCAATCTCTCCTTTCCATCTGAGGTGAATAGCCTGGTAAGGACCAGGAGCCAGCCATAGGGTGTTTGTGCTCAGACCTCTGGGTGACAAGTTTGCAGAGCCCTTGGTAGCTCCTGGGGATGGCATATGAAGGGGGCAGAGAAGGGTTCACTTTTCTGTTGTTGAACCTCCTGGAGGTCCATGCCTCAGATAAAGTCTGGCACATGGTGGATGCTCAGGATATGTACTGACAGAATGATGGCTTAATGGCCACGTGCCAAATTCTACTGACCGCTTGGCATCTGATCTCTCATTAAATACTCCTGGCAAGGAAACTCAGTTCTCCATTCAACAGATCAAGAGATTAGTGTCCCGAGAAGTTGCGTGACCAACGCAAGGTTGACAGCTTATATATAAAACACGAGATTCAAACTCAGATTTCTATAGCTCTAAATCTTGGACCTATCTGCAGATATTTTTAGTACAGCATAAATATTCTTTATCAAAATATTACCTTGGTGTAAATTGGCCCACTTTATATGTGTAAAATAGAGTTAACCTCAATTTGAAAATGAGAGTTTCAAGAACTCTCAAGATCAAAGTGTTGAACAAATACGGAACTTAATTTTATTTCTTTTTACTCTTATACTTTGTTGAGGGGGAAAGTGTGGAAGATTTGAAAGTTTGTTGCTTTAAATAAGCTATTTTCTAGATCATTTTCTTAATACAGGCAGGGTGACGAAAAGCTATCGCACCAGTTAACGACAGCCAGTTCAGAAGCACCGCTAGACACACAGTGTTGAAAACATTGCAGCCATAGGTATTCCCCACCCTGTGAAAACTGTTTACTTCCATCTTGTCTCCAGGAAGAGAGGTGGCTGCGGAGACACAGCCGTGAAGCTTCCAGGTCTGTGGGAAGGGTCTGTTCACATCAACCTTGAGCGTGTCTTCCCATCGCTTCCCTCACTTCGCTTCTGTCTCACTTAAAGGATGAGCTTTCGTTTTTTCCTTTGTCTGCCAGCGCTTTGCTCTTTCTTCCCCTGTACTTTATTCCTTCTTGAAATACCCTGTTGGAGGGCTTTCCCTTTCATGAACTCAAGAGTCTTTCCTCGGCTTTCATTCCAAAGTCCCATCCTTGCCAAACAGTAACCAGGTGTCCCTGGTGGTCCCTTCCTTGTCCTTTCTTTGGTTGCACCAGGGAAATGACCGGTTTCGTGACTGTCATGAAGTAAAGAGAATCTGGTGGTCACCATCTCCCTCTTCCAAGCTGCTTCTCTACACACGAAGGACCAGAGATAAGGGGTGGAAGGTGGAGGAGGGAATGAGGAATTTGGAGTAACTGGGACTGGGTTGTCCAGACCAAAGAAGGGGGCGTGCTGACTAGCATTTGCAAGGTCCTGGGTTCAGTCCTCAGCAGCTCATAAAAACAGGCCCAGCAACACATACCTGCATTTTACAGGACTTGTGAGACGGAGGCTGAAGTTCAAGGTTAACTTTGTCTATGAAGGAAGTTTCAGGCTAGCCTGGGCTACATGAGACTCTTCTACCAACAGAAAATGTTTTCCAACTTGAACTACTTTAAAATACTTTCATCTCTTGCTCTTCCTTCAACTCAAATATTGCCATAGTCCATTTGCATTTTTTGTGGATGAGGAGCCCATGTTCTGTTTGGTAGGTTTTTGTTTTTCCCCCACATTAAGATAAAATGCCTATCCAAATGTATTCCTGTGAGCACTGAGTTCCTTCAGACTGCACACTCTTGATGGGCAAGGCCTGCGGAATGGTGACTGTCCAATTCCACCTCAGATGAAGCCAAGTGATGACTCACTTCTCCCGTGTCTCTGTGGCTTCTGCCATCTCTGATCAACACAGGCTGCTTTGCTAATGCTCAAACGATTTCAGAAAGCCTCCTTGATATGAACGATTCTCAAACGACTCCAGACATCCTTTGTAAGCAGGGGACTCTCATTATCTCAGTCATCCTGGTGGGGAGAGCATTCTGCCTGTAACAGCACGTGCTGGTGTCAGTCGGGTTTGGGATGCTGTGTAGAGCTTGTTGTTCTAAATGTGAAAAGCCTCAGCATGCAGCCTTTGTATTCCCTTAAAGTCTGCCTCTGGCCTCTTTTACCTGTGGTTAATATTTCTCCCAAGTTCATGTTGGTCCCCAGAAGCCCATTTGTACTCCGCTCTTTGGCTATTTTGGTTCCTGGGGGGGTGAGATTACACCGATAAAGGGGAGATGGGTTTTGTTTTCAGTTCTGTATGTGTGCATGCCTTTGTCTTTGCATGTTTATACGTATGCAGGTATATGTATATGCAGATGTGTAGGCACATGTATATGTATGTGCGTGCGCGCAGGTCTGTGTCCACATGTAGATGCGCACCCCATAGATTAATGTTGACTACTTAATATATTGCGGCAGGGTCTTCCACTCGAAGCCAGAGCTCATCAATCTGACTAGTCTCACTAGGCAGCTTGTTCCAGCGATCCTGTCATTGCCTCCTGCCCAGCATTTGCCCAGGTGCTGGGGAGGCTGATCCCTAGTCCTCAGTGCACATCAAAAGTTCTTTATCTACCAAGCCAACTCCTCAGTCCCTCAAGGGAGACATAAAACAAGAAAAAGTACTCTGAAGGCAGACCGTACAACTCCTCCACGAATTCTCAACTGGGGGCTCTGGCGCGTGCCCTCTCTGGTACGTGTCTTGTCTTCTCAGAAGCATGGCTGCCTGAGGAATCTGACTGGATTCTGGTTAGTGAAGATTTCAAGATAAGTGAGCCGTCTTGCTGTGACTCATTCTGGGCTGTTTTAAGCAGTTCCACAGCCTCAGAGAATAAAAGGATGTTTAATCATCTCCTACTTCCTCTCTCATGGTTGACGTCATTGTCACCATCACGTTAAGTACCCCAAAGCAAAGAAGTTGCTAGACAAAATATGTAACATAGGCTCGGCCTTTGGTGTCTGGAAGTTTGCTGCCTTTAAATAGATAACTCCCAAATGGATCTAATTCAGACTCAGGTATTGATTGATTGCCCTGTGGTAAGAAACAGATGGTATTAACCAGTAATCTGAAAGTCCAAATCCAATATCCCAAATGCTGAGAGTCTATTGTTTGTAACAGGTGTCCATGTTGGCTCACTGGGTTCTGACACTAGGCAGAGATACTGGGCCCGAGCCCTATGAACTCAGTGCAATGACTGAGATGTGTTTCAGAGTTCCAGGAGCCAGGAAGAGCAGCGTGTAGCCTACCTAGTCCAGTTGGGGAGCCCCTGAGCAAAGTCATGGGTTTAGTGGTAGGAGGGCCTGATGGAGGGGTGGGGGATGGTGGAGACTGAGCAGAGGCTGGGAGATTCCCAGTGGGCGGGGAATAGATGCAGGCCTGAGCATGGTGACAGGGGAAGGGGACAGCTTTCAGATGCCACACGGAGGGGCGCAGCGACCAAGTGAATCTTGAGTGTTAGCTCTCTGCTGGTGTTGAGTAAGAGACACGGAGGAAGAGGCCTTGGGCTAAGGGCCTGTAATCTAATCTCCGGATTCTGGGTGCTGGATTTGAGAAAAATGAGGGAAATATAACGCAGAAAGCTTACAGATGGAGATGGAAGATGAGGCGGGGCAAGAGCNGGGGGGGGGACAGTGTGGACCATCAGTCAGAGGGTGTCTTAAAAAGAAGTCATCAACTCCAGTTTTGGGTATGCAGTTATCTGTGGGGCCCCAGGGAGTCACTGAGGTCCAAGACAGGCTCTCTCCAACACCCTGGATAACCCACAAATGACAGAGCCATTGATTTTTTTTTTTTGCTCTGTAAAGACTAGGGGAGCAGAAAATGCTGGAATGGTAAAGTGGGAAGGAGTAAGGCTCTTCCCCGTGTGTCAAATTAAATCTGAAGGAGCCAGGGGGAGAAGGATGAACCCAAGGGCAGGTACTCCCTGAAGTCCTTTGAGAAAGAGGCAGGAACACAGGTTAAAGAGGCAACTTAGAGGACCTTGGGTGGCTGCAGCCAAGCTGAAGAAAGGCTGCTCCCTTGTCTCAGTGGGCTGGGATCCTTGCTGCTGATTGGACAGCTCGGTGTTCTTGGCCATCTGTGGCAGGCTGCCAAAGCTCCACTGGGCTGTCACTCAAGGCGGGGCGGGGCTGGAGGAGAGGAACTTGCCTCTCCTGAAAGTCTTTTGGCCTTGACAAAAGAAAAAGAGCAGCTTTATTGCGCACTTCACGACCCAGAGAGCTATTAACGATCTGAGAAACAGACGGAGGAAGTGGGAGAAAGCAAGGCAGGAAAGGTTCAAATGATTGTTCAGCTGGAATAATAATAATAATTACAATAATACCGCCTTGCAAACTCAGTGGAAAAGAGGAGAAAGACTCGTGGGGTCCTTATGAAGTTCACCCTAGGGCCACCATTTATATGAGGACCCAGTCTCAGTGCTCAGTTGTCACCAATGTGATGACAGGAACGAGCAAGAAATCTAGCAGCTCCAGATTTATAGATTTTTCTTAATAATAAGGCCGGCAGCAGATGAGCGAGGACAAATGGGAGGCTGTGGCCGGGTGTGGGCAGGCTGCTGCCTTGCTTTAATTCACTGGTGATTTTCCTTTGCTTTGCAAAGCTCAGATTTCCCGCTCTGGTATTCAATGAGGAGCACATAGCCCGAGGATAGCAATTAGCTCTCTCTGGGCCCACTCTCCACGGTGCGGCCCTCGCTGACGTCTGCAATTACTGGCAGCCCAGCAGCTTTTTCAAACCTCGGCTGCGCACGGTGGGAAACCAGGCCCACCTTCCCCGAGTCCTCTTCCCAGACTCCTCCTTACCTGGGGCACAGGGACCTTGCCTGCAAAAAGAACTGACGTGCCGGGACGTCATCGGGCCTGGCGGAGCTCATTGGCAGAGAAGTTCCGAGTTTTCTTTTCAACCTAGAGACAAGCAGAGATAGATCCAGCTAGAACAAGTCTCTCCGGCTTAGGCCCTCCTCCGGTGGTTGCGGGACTCGCGGAGGGTGGACTGTCTGAGGGAGGTTGCTGCTTATGGCTTCCCTGCCACTCAGTTGGAGATACAAACTGCTGGGTGGTCCTCTATCTCCCTGTTGACACAGCACTCCTACTGTGTCGCGTGGGTGGGAGCTGTGTTCCCGAAGACCCCGTCTGTGCCTCAGCTTCCTTCTCTACCTCCGGCGGTCACGGCGTGTGTGTCTCTCTTAGGTAGATCGAGTGTGTTCCAAATAAAGACTTGGGCTGAGTTATTCATTTCAGCTAGGAAGCTGCCTGGGCAGACAGGAATGGTTTGAACCTTTTGGAATAAAAGCTATAATACAATGCAGGTATTTTTTTGAGGCAGTCTCGATAGGAATCCGGGGCTGACCTGTAACTCTTGATCCTCCAGCCCATGCCTAGCAATCGTGGTTTTTTTTTATGCCAAAGGCTAAAGTACGTGACTTGCCACCCACCTAAAATGCAAGAGGTCACAGAAATGGGTTCAAGATGTGTTCACTTCGGGTTAGCTGAGGAGGCTTCCCAAGTTCCCTGAGACTTTAGGGTGGAGCCAGAAAGAGATAAGGACCTGCCTTTACCCATCCCTCACCCAACCCCCCTCCCAGTTTCTTGAAAGAGACTCCCCTGCCTTGAGGTCTGTGGCTCTTGGTTGTCTTGACTTAGCAAAGGTTCACTGTCAAAGTCCTTAGTACTTCTACCCTCCCGTCTGCAGTCACACTACAGCTAAACTTCTGTTGCTTTTTAAAATGTTGTCACCATTATTTGTAACAATGTGGCATTTTAAGGGAGATTTTCTTTTGGGTTGCCCCCCCTCACCAGCTGGGGCAGAGAAGGCCTCTCCTTCCTTCCAGGAGGCCTCCCACACTGGTGGGTTGGTTGTGTCTCACACTGTCAGCCTGTGGGTCTTGGTAGGTTCCTGTCCCCCAAGGGGGTTTCTCTTGGGCTGTGTACCCAGGCCTGGCCTCTGATTCCACACACTGAAACACAAATGACAGCGGTAATTGGCTGAGAGATAGACCACAAGGAGTGAGTGAGCAGGGCTGCTGGGAGTTAAGTGGCTAAGTGACAATTACTCTGCCACAGCCTCCGGGATCAGGAACAGCCAGGCCGGGTTTTAAAGGGGCAATAACACATTAATTGGAGGCGGGCTTCTGGGTTAACAGGCCTTGTCTGGCTTCTCAGCTCATTTGACTCTACTTTAGGGATGAAAGGGAGCCAGTGGAGAAAGGCTCTCTTTCCCAGCCCCAGCCCCTTCCAGGTGAGAGTTTGGGAGATTCCCATCCTGGGTTCTGGTAGACAGAGAGTTGGTTTAATTTGGAGATTCTGTAAAAAGTTCCTTTGCGGTAGGAGGTGATGTGGGAACTGTCAGTCACGAGGGTGTGGTGGCCATGAAGGACCTTAACTCTGCCACACCTGCCATCTTTCCCACCAGGCAGGCAATTAACTCTCTGATTTTTTTTCCTATTAAGTTTCTATCCCAAAACTGATCTCTCAGTCAGGTATAGCAAGAAACTGCAGAGGTGACACCTCCCTGCTGTTTGTAGCCCTTCCCGTCTGAGTTGGAGAAATCATTAAAACTATGGATTCTCTTTTGCCTACTCAGTAGAAACCCTTACGAAAGAGGAGCCTTGGAGGGAGAATAATCCAGCCTAGTATGAGTTGGGCGAGGCCTCTCTGCCCCTCTAAAAGGCCACGAAACCCTATTCTGGCCACAAACAACCATCAAGATAGGTTTAGACTTGAGATAGGCAGACTAAACAAGGCGTGGAAGCGTTGAGAGCCCTTCTCTCCTACCATCTGCCTTCTACTGCAGCAGGACTCCACGGACCCAACACTTCACAAGTGCTGTCTGGTGGCCTTGCTGGTTTTTGTTTGTGTTTCCTTTAGCCTGCACAGCACAGTGTGGCCTCTTCCCCCCTTTTACCAAGCATTCCTTCTGGGTTATAGAAATTTATCGGCTTGTTTTTACCTTAGGAGAGGGTTGGCCGTTTCCAGAATAGGAACTGGTCTGCTTCAGGAGGTACCCAGAGGCCCAAACTTGCATGAAACACCAGAGTAACAGGAGAAGAAAGTGCTATCTGCCTGATGTCAAGGGCATTTAGAAAACTCTCTTCAGCAGTCTGGGGGTAGGGAGGGTGGCCTGGGTATGAGGCTGTGCCTGGCAGGGAGAACCTTCTTGGAAGGCCTCTTAGAGGGTCTCCACTGCAGACCAAGGACCAAGGTGTTACCAGGTTGTGACAGAGGAGGGCTTCAGTCTGTCCTCTGAAGGAAGGGTAGATGAGAATTCACGGCTTATGTAGCAGATGCCATAGTCTTTCCAAGAAGAAGAATGCATTATTTAGATAAAGCTTTTCTGGGGCTGTGGAGATGGCTCGGGCAGTGGAGCTCTGACTGTGCAAACCCGAGGACCTGAGTTCAATTCCTTGTTAAGCTTTGTGAAAGCCAAGCCTGCTGGCGAGTGTTGGTAATCAATCCCTGAGCTGGGGAAGCAGATCCCTACTGTGCGAGTAGATCCCTACTGTGTGAGTTCCAGAAAAATGAGAGACCCAGTCTTCAAAGAATGATGGATGTTGTCTGAGGGACAATTCCAGAGGTGGTCCTTTGCCATAGACATATACCTCACACACACACACACATTCACACTCATAGACACGTGCACAAACTGTTTTTCAATATAGTGTCTTTGTAGTAAAGGCTGCCTAGGTTTTCAATTCTCACTCTGCCACCTGTTAGTCATCTGATTGCCTCAACTGCCAAGTGAGATAATAGTATTACCCACTGCAGGGCTTATTCTGAGAACTAAATGAGCTCCTTTTCCTAGTGCTTAGTAGGACTGTACAACACTTGGAACAGGTCCCAGCATTAAGTGCTGCTGTGACTGCTGGGCCATTGCTCTTGGTCCTGTCCATCACCTCATCTTTTTACGATGAACCATGGAAGTGGTCACAGCATTCGAACATTGCATGAAGGCTACGTAGGTCTGGGCAACCCAAGTGTGCCCCACTTGAGTCTCTTCCAGTGTTCATCATTAGATGTAACATCCTGAGAAAGAGAGCTACACAGAAAGCTTCAAGACGATAACCACAAAAGCAAACAGCCAACTAATTGGGTCCATCGATTGGGCCATCATTCTTGTCACAAAATGGTTACAGCAAATACGGGAGACCTGTGCAACTCTCTTGGGGCACTGCGCTCATGTTGAGATTTTAGAAAATTATACGAAATTGTAAAAAGTAAGTTTTTCAGTGGCTTAAATGATTTAATGTGTAAGAAATATGTTGCTCTTATTTGGTATGCTGCTCTGGGAACTTTAACAAATCTATCCGCCTCCTAGTATGACAATATAGAACTGCTCCATCATTGCATCCCCAAAGGACATTTTTGTGCCACCTTACTGCAGAAACACAGCCCCCATACCTCAAACCTTTAGCAACCCCTGACCTGCCCTCCACCTAGCCCCCATCGTTTGCCTTGTGAATATAATCACACACAGCATATCTGGCTTATTCACTTAGCACAATGCATTTGAGTTTCCTTCAAGTCTGTTCTCTGTGTTAGAAAAGCACTTCTTTCTAATGTTCATACATCAAACCTTAGAACTGGACAAAAAAAAAACTTTTTTAAAAAAAGAGGCAAAGATTCTTCTTACCCAGGTGAAGAAGTGGAGACAGCTGAAGGTGGGGTGGCTTGCCCAAGGTTGTGAAGCTAATTAAAGAACATAGGCTGAGCTGGGAATCCCCCCTGCTCAGTCCAGGCCACAGCTGCCAGATCACGCTGGGATTAAGGACGTGTGGCTGCTTGTCAGGCGGGCTTCCACTCATTTTATAATTGTTATTAGGCAAACTGAGGCTTACCTGTGATAGCAATTTGAGAAGCGTTAAGTTTCTTTTAGAAAGCGTGTGGGTTAGTCTCATCGGCTAACACATTTCTTCTTGGAGCACATCGGTGTCTTTGCTGCAGTGTCTTAGGTAGGACAGAGCCTAAACCGAAGACCCAACAGTTATTTTGCATCCTTCGCCATTTCTGCTATATGTCTAATTGATGAGAGTGTTCTTAGCTTTGCTATTTTTCCTTGAGTTCATTACCGATATTTCTAGGTGGATTATTCTAGAAGACAAGCTGATGGGTCTGACTAGCATGGAGCTGTTGGTTCCTTTGTTCCTTGATTAATGACTCAGGCAGGTTCTCCTGTGAAGGAACTGAGCTCTGAGAGGATAGAATGAAGATACAACTTTAGTAAATTTACATATACTGGCTAGATGCCTTGAAATGAACACAGCAAAACCTCTAACTTAAACTCCCAATGTAAAGTTCGTAGGAGGCTACTTAGAATCTTTTTAAGCACTGTGTAACCGTAAAGCCTCGGAAACCATAAATTAACAAACACCTGGAGAAGTCCAGATCACATGATGCTGGAAAAGGGCTCTGTTGGAGAGAACCAGAGGATACTTGGTTTGTAGGTTGCGAGAAGTCCAGATCACATGATGCTGGAAAAGGGCTCTGTTGGAGAGAACCAGAGGATACTTGGTTTGTAGGTTGCACACGGTGTTCAGAAGTTTCTATGTGGGAGGGACAAGGTCAGGGCTGTGCTCCTGGAGCAGATCTAGGAACATGGGATACAGAGAGAACCTGGCAGCTGGGGCAGATGTGAGTTGGGCCCTTGGGCAGCAGTAATGGAAAGGAAGAGATGTTTTGGTCAGAGAAATACCCACTGGATATAAAAAGAGGGATCAAAGACGACCAGGGCAGTACCCCTAGGATGCTTGGGTAGAGTCAGCATGCTGGAGAAGGTGGGTTTCCTCCTGAAGAAGGATGCTGGGTGTGAGGCCTAGGAAGGAGAAGAAGGTGCTCTTTCTTTGACCGGGTCAATTCTGTTTTCATGTGCTTATGTGTGAGCCTATTAACAAGTATTTATGCCTGATTGTTACTCATTTTCAGAAGGCTAATTATAATTGCATTTTCCTTCAGTAGGGAATAATGGTGGGTTTTTTTTGGCCCTGATTACAATGTTAGTTATGATTAAACAAATATTTTTGGGTCCCTTTTCCCCAGATGACATGGTTCTATGCTTTAGGAAGACTCAACTGAGTAGTGAAGGAGACAGTTGACGCGGTATGACATGGTGACTATGTGTTTATATATGTATATATGAATAGATACATACATATACAAATATATGTATATATACATATATATTTACCGCTTTAGAATGTGGTTGTCTGCCTAAATAACTAAAAAAAAAGGAAACTGTAAGCCCAATCTGATCAAAACATGGGCAAACACCTTCACTTATACTGTGTTAATGTTTCTAAGTCTGTTCCAACATACTCAGAGAAGAATCTGGCAAAAATTTGTGTGTTTGTTTTTTCAAGGCAGCATTTCTCTGTGTAACCCTAGCTGTCCTGGAACTAGATCTGTAGACCAGGCTGGCCTCAGACTCCGAGATCCCCTGCCTCTGCCTCCCGGGTGCTGGAATTAAAGGCGTGCACCTCCACTGCCAGGTTGAAACTTGAAATGATTGTACGGAATTAGTATCTAGCATCAGAATGAAGATATTTATTAGAAATAGATCCCAAACAACCAGTCACTTAATAAGGTTTTTTCCTTGGGCTACATGTGGGCTGCTCTGCCTGGGGTGAGTATGCACAGTGATATGGAATGGGAGCTCAAGAAGTGTGGACCCCTGATTAGAATTACAGGACAAGAGATGGCCTTTCTCTGACTTAGATCTCACATGGTAGTTTAGGCTGGCTGGCTAGCAAGCCCTAGGGGACCCCCGCCCTGTCTCTCCCTTGTCAACACGGACATTGTCATGCCACACCAGGCTTTTCATGTGGGCTCTGAACTTGCAACCCTGACTTTGTGACAAAGTAGATTGTCTTTAAACACTAGTCATTTATGTGGTGGACTTTGAAAGATTTGATGGCCCGTGTAGGTCACTTTGGGACACTGGAATCTCTTCTGTGCAATGCATGCCTTTGTCACTGTAACAAAGCATTTTAGTCGAAAGTCGTTTGTAACCATATGGGGGGATTTTTTTTAACTGTAGGATTAGATTTCTCTTGGGTTTTCTGTGTGTAGCTTCATTTTTTCCCTTCATTTTACTGTTGAAACTTTCTTCCACCTGAAAGACATAAAGAAAAAATAAGAAAGAAAACAGCCATCACCTCACTATCTTGGAATATCCTTAAGTTATAATTTGTTGTCACCTTATTGTATAGCAGAACACCGGGACCAATTCCTCAAGTTTAACCGTGGCTTCTTATAAAAATGGAACTTCTCAAAAAAAGTGTATGTGTGTGTGTGTGTCTGTCTGTCCCATGCATGTATACCAGCAGCGAGTCTTCTGGAAGAACGGAAAGGGACCTTTTTGGTTCTTATGTTTTTTTAGACAGGGTTTCTCTGTGTACCTTTAGTGACTGTCCTGGAACTCACTCTGTAGACCTGGCTGGCCTCGAACTCACAAGGGCCTTCAGGCCAGCCCTGACATTAACATTGTTCATGCAGATACAGGGTGCAGATTGGCTGAAGGATCTGCTTAGTGTTTGCGCTTCTTTTCCTCAGTGAGTCAAGGTGAGCAAGAGTCAAAGGGAGACAATTTCTTGGGAAATCCTTTCTTACACGTTAGTCCCCTCTTGCCCATTTTTAGTTCTGTCTCTTGTTGTCAGAATTGTCTCTACACAGAGAGTGAAGTGGAGGGGCTTCATCATGTCTGCCAGAGCCTGAAAACTCTGGTGCTTTAGGCCTCGTTCCCCTACACACCTTGTGTTTGTTACTAAGTAGTCACAAAGTCATTGCTTTTTAAAAAAAAAATTTTTTTTCACCCATAAAAATGTGGCTGAAATTTCCTGGTCCTCTGTTCTCAGTGGAGGGCAAGATCAGTGGCTTGGAGCACGTAAAAGCACTGAAGGATTTTGACCCTTAGACCAGTGCATTCTTTAGCTCTGCTCTGAGACAAAAGGAGATGAAGGGGACAGACACTGGAGACGGACTGCTGAGAGTTAAGAGTCCAGGCATGCGAGTATATCAAAGTGGAGTTCGGGGAGGCTCCAAATGTCCCTTTACACAGCACACTCATGGGCGGGGGGGGACAGTGGAGAGTGAGAATCTGTCGAGGGAGTTCAGTTGCTTCCAGACTCTAGCAGCATTGGATGCAGAGCTGGCATTCCGAATGTTTCTTGGGTGTACAGACCAGAGAGATACAGTGGAAAAACAAACCCTTGTGGAGAACTGTCTGGGGCAAATTCACCTATGGGAGCAGCCTCCTGCTGAATCCGAGAGAAGGTAGTATCCCAATGGGATGGAAAGTGGATTGTAGACATGGGTGGGCCCAGGCTTCCTTCAGTAAAGTCATCATCGCTCAGTAGTTAAGTGGAGTTTTCAATTGAGAACCTTGGGACACATAACCACAGCTTCAGATCATTTTTTAAAAATGTCACTTTTCAGTTCAACTGGGATTCCAGTGTTCGGGCTCCAGCCATACCCCCTTGGGCATTTCTAGGTAACATGGATGCCATCTTGTTTATATGTGAAACCATGTTGTGAATTAAAATGAAGAGGTACTTCATGCATGCTTTCGTGGCAGATGCCAGGGAAGGAATGAACAGGATGTCCCTAGTTCTGTGCTTTCCTGCATTGGTAGAGGAGCCTGGGGACCATGACCTTTCCTAGAAGGTGGCATAAGGACACACAATGGAGGTAGTCAGAAATGGGAGGGACCTATCTCCTGGATCGTAAGTCCAGTGAACCAAAGAAGACAGTTCTTAGTTCTTTTGGTGTGTGTGTGTGTGTGTGTGTGTGTGTGTGTGTGTGTGTGTGTGT
>LOJH01014594.1:0-12413 GCA_001685095.1 Ellobius talpinus
TCCCTTCCTTTTAGGAGATGGTAATGCCTACGTCATTATTGGGAATTTCTCTAGAGGTCTTAAGATCAGGTTGACTTTCTGTCTGACCATCATATTGCTGTAATAATTTTTGGTCATTTGGGTGGCCATATACAGGATCCTATTAGTACTCTGAACGGTACAGATTTCATTCCCTCTCTTCCTACCCCGCTACTGTTACCCATATTACTTCAGCCATCAATTTCATAATTATATGCTAGACCTATGTAATTAACAGTAACTGTGGGCTCACGTAACTTCTGTCGAAAGAACCCTTCGGTCTTGTCATCACCGTCTATTATCCCACACTTAGTTTTGATTCTCTGGTCAGTAATTATTATCAGTGTCCTGCATTTGTCTTTAATTCACCTGGCAGAGTCCAGTGATAGGGAAAGTCAGCTCAGCCTGCACCAAGAGCCCACTGCTGCTAGAGCAGTGTGGAGTGCTCTCACTGCTTTGAAAGGGTTGCTGGCCTGTAGGGGAAATGCTGACAGCCCCCCCACCGCACCCCATGTCATTCACTTTCCTATTGTCTGGATAATATGTGTTTTCCTTTTTGTTTAGATTTCTATCTACTTTCATAACCTACTCAGAGCTTTGTTGCTGCGTGTGTTGTGAGTTTTCGTGGGAAGATGTTAGCCAATCTGTTCATCAACTCACAACAGAGCAGAGTAGGGTTACACCTGACCCCACCTGAGTGAGCCAGTGGATGGGGTGGGGAGGACTGGGCTCCTTTTAAGAGCATGGATGGCATAGAAGCCGCTGGATCTTCAAAGAGCCCAGTCCAGCATGAGTGACAAGGCATGATAGCTTGAGTTCTTGGTATGATTTACAGGGAGCTCCACAAGTCAGAGAACCTCCTCTCCCAACTGTTTAGTGCTGGTGTAGCCTTAAGAAGTGCTCTTGAATTCTGTAAGTCTGAGGGGCTTTCTGAGACTTATATGAGTCTTAAGCACTCTCCCTCCAGCATGGACTGTTTCAATTTGGGAAAAATCACCACACCACATCTCAGAAAGTTGAAGCGATTAGAAAAGGCTTTCCTTGGACTTCCACAACCTGTTCTTTTTGCTCTTCTCTTGTAGCACATGCGCATTGTTCTTCCCGTTACTGTGACATAACTGTCTAACAGCCTTAGACCAGATTCTTGCATTAGTCTGTTAGGTTTATGAGTTCAATTTGTTATTGTGCTTGCCTACTCTTTGCACAAAAACGAAAATTTCCTAAATGGAAAACCAAGTTACATTTTTATTCTACTTTTTAATATTTTACTAGCTTATTTATATTTGTGTTTTATATGTAAAATATTTTTGAAAATAATGTTCACATCTAAAGATGATCTTAAAGTTTTTTTTTCTTTTTGGTTTTTCAAGACAGGGTTTCTCTGTGTAACAGCTCTGGCTGTCCTCAAACTCACTCTGTAGACCAGGCTGACCTCAAACTCACAGAGATCTGCCTGCCTTGCCTCCCAAATACTGGGATTAAAGGTGTGCACCACCACCACCTGGCTAGACATTCTAGATATTTTTAATGAGAATATTTTCTCTCTCTCCCTCCCTCCCACTCTCCCCCTTCCTCCCTCCCGTCTCCTTGACAGGGTGCTTGTTAACCCATAAGTATGCAGTGGCTGGCAAGGTAGCTCTCAGAGGTCCTGTTTTCCTCTGGGAAGCTATGGTTATCAAAGCCTGCTCCCTGCAGGGGCTTCAGCAGCAGTCCTGAAGGGACAGGCATGACTCTGGGGTGGACTCAAGACATGCTCTGCTCAAACTGGTTTGTTTGTTTAAATATGTTTCAATCAAATGGAGTTCATTTATAATTTCCCTTTCACAGAAGGTAGCTCTGCCTAAAAGACTAAGTGCCAAATATCTTTTCCTGTCAAGTGTACTTATTGTGGTTATTAGTGTTTATTCCTGTTTCATCAACAGCTATATTTTCTTCATTATAGTTATTCATTTGAATTGTATAAGTGCTTCAAGAGCTTGTTAGCGGCCTTTTTAACTCAGAGGCAGTGCAGCTGGGAGAGCTGCTGCATTCAGGATTTATGTAGTGAAGAGTAATCGTCTGGAAGGAAGTAATTGTTTCCCACTTGCTTTTATTTATGATGTTTCCCTCTGCATTGGGCAGTGAACAGGAAAGGGGCCCAAGGAGACTCCAGTGTCTGTTAACTGTAACCATGCCCCTGGCCTTACTAGAAGCTGTCTTAGGCCCTGAATTAACCTCACTGTTGTTGGTTGGGATCCACTGCCAATAGGCAGCAAAGACAGTGGGCAGGCAGGTAAGGCAGAAATGTCACTCTCAATCCTACAAATTAAGAACTTCAAAGAGAAAAGGTACCTGTAGTGCTAACTGACATTTTATACCTTTTGGCCAGTATCTTCCTTAGGGCCCCCTCCTTAGCTTCCAGTAAACACCATTCCATTCTCTACATGATTTCAAGATTTTTATACCAAACATGAGGGGAAACATACACTGTCTGGCTTACTTCCCTTAATAGGAGGTCCTCTAGGCTTATGGAAACATTATTTCCATTTTGCAGGCCCAATAGTATTCTACAGTGTGCTATTGCGATTTATTCAGTACACTACCTAAACAGGAAGACTGAAAATAGTTGTTGCTGGGAAGGATGAGATCAGCAAATGTAATAAAATCACTTCTGCATTTTATCGTAAACATACTGTTACCATGGAATCCTACAATGCCACTGTTATGTATTTATTAAGAGCAATCAAAGCCCATTAAAAAGTAATCTTGAGAAAATCCCATTTTTCCAAGTGTCTTGGTATATGTGTTATAATGTTCTCCATTCTGTGACTAAGTATCTGACAGGAAGAAGTTTATGATATGAGGGCTCATGGTATGAGGGAGGACAGTCCATCACAAAAGAGACAGCGTGGCAGTAGGAGTTTGAGGCAAAGGAAAGAGTGCAGATAGTAGACAGGATTTCTCCTGTTTCAGTGTTCTTTCTGGGCCCCCAGCCCATAGGATGGCACTACCCACCTCTTCAGTTAAACCTCTTTAGAAGCAGCTTTACAGGCATGCATATCCTAAGGTTCTCCAAAGTGATTCCAAATCCAGCCAAGTAGCCATGAAAAGTAGCCATGAACATGTGTGTATACTTACAAATATCTAATTGTATCTTTGTATAGACACAAACACATCTTATTTACTCGTGTATATATACATGTGTGTCTCTGTGTGTGTATACTTATCGGTATAAATGTATACACAAGGATAGTATTTTTATTTCCTTTTTGTATATTTAACCCTACATCATGGAAGTTATTCTATGTCGATTTTAAGCATCAACTTGACAAAATCTAGAATCATCTAGGGCAAGAGTCACAGTGAGGTTCTGTGGGAGTTATCTTAAGTTCATTAATGTGATAAGACTCACCTATTGTGGGTGGTGCAAGTCTCCTGGCAGTGAATCTTGTCCTGTATAAGAGTGGAGGCGAATACAGCTGATTATAAACATGTTTGCATTCATACATTGCTGTCTGTTCTTCATTTTGGATGTCATCTGACTGGTTCCTTCAGGTTCTTATTGCTTTGACTTCCTACAGCAACAGACTATAATCTGAAACTGCGATCTGAAAAGTTTCTTGCACCCTTAAGTTGATTCTGTCAGTGTTTCATCAGAGCAACAGAAGTGAAGCTAGAGTAGAATATGCAAGTAGAGTATGCAATTCTTGAATACTTTTTTCAGCCTGTTTCTGTTGAGTTGAGATGGATTCTAATACGTTGGCATTTCCATTTAGTGTTTTGACATTTATTAAGTAGAGTTTTCCCTTAGTAATTGGGAATGCCAATTTAAATCATTTTTACTGAGTTTCCATACTTACTTGGATTGACTTCTCAGTGATCTGTGCTTCTGTTCCTTCTCTTTCAAGGATTTTTTCGCTGCTGTTGCATGTTTGGTTTCCTGGCACATAGCCATCATGCAGTAAATATTTGGGTATTTTACTGTAAAGTATCCGTGCTGCTCTTTTTCTGAGGCTCATAAATTGACTAAACAAGTAGCTGCAACGATCCCTTAGTAATAACAGCAGTGTAGATGCAAGGATATGCCTGTTTAGATAGACTGTTTTAAAAAAACACATTAGTTTGGTTGTATTTTTTGCATGCTGATATTCAGTGTAGTGACATTATTTCAGGCACAATCTTAATGAGGAACAAGAAAACAGTTTGTATTTCTACAGTGAAATGGAAAACCTAAGCATGTATTTATATGTATATGTCATGTACATGTGTGTATAGTCATAAGTGCTAGGCATTCTTGACCTCATTAAATTCTAGTACATGGTTCCTGCTGAACAAGGTAATTTGGGGGTTATGACAATGTTTTAGAAGAATTTGGAGGGCTTAATTCTTTGATATTTTTGGCTTTAAAAAGGGACATCTCCCCCCCACACTCACACACAAAGGAAAACCTAAGTTCCTGAGTTACTGAGGAGGAAGCAGTTTCAATCCTTCTAATAGTGATTCCCAGAGTGTGGTCCCCACAGACCACAGATGGTCTCCCAGGAGTCTCTGGGTGGTCTGCCAGCTGGTTTCTTAAAATTCTAGGGTTTACAACATGACCATGTCTATAGGCTGTTTTATAGCATGGATTAATAATTTACTCGTGACATTTCTAAGTGTTTTCTCAGATGCCATTCTTCCCATGAATAATGGTGAGGTCTTTTTCCACTGGTATGGTGTGTATAGGTACAGTTGGTAGTACTCATTTTTCCTCTCATGAACTAATCCGCAATGTGAAATTGAGAACCTCTGTCTCAGAGTAATCAAACTCTGTTTATATGATTATAAAAGCCTGGAGAAGTGCATCAGTGGCAATTTGAAATACTAAAATTATTATTTATTTTAAAACTGAAACCCCAGTTTGCATGTTTTAAAAATGAGTCTTTATTTGGCCAGAAAGCAATGGTTCTATTTCCAAACTGGAGACAATGCCATCCAGGAGCCTAGGACCAATGAACCTAGTCTAAGATAGTGTTTTTCAGCTGGCAGTATGTTCATACCTGCCCTGAAGCCAGGCCAGGAATTTTTTTTTGATTCTCTGTCTACTAACTGTGAGTCTGGATCAAGATATTTCAATCTCGTGCTCTTATTAAGAAGATGTTAGAAGGTTTGTCAGTCCATGATTAAGTTTTCAGTGTAGTATGGGCACTGTGGCACATTTAGTTAATAAATATTACATTGAGTAAGAACTCTCATGCTGGTGTGAATGGCAGTGTGCATCTGACTCTGACTGCATGTAATTTATCAAGTAAGTGATAGAGCTAGGAAAGGAAATCTAGCGCCATCATTTATTTTTTCAATAATGCTCTGGGGAGCTTCGAGTGCTGGGGTACACATGTAATGCCAGCATTTGGAAAGTTGAGGCAAGAGGACTGAATTTGATTCCAGTCTGCACAATATATGTCTCAGAAACAAACTGTTCTGAGCCTTCTGAGAGCTAGGAGTTTGGAAAGATTTCAGTGAGGCCTGTGTTATGTGTTAAAAGCTGGTTGAAATTAGCATGACAATTTTCGAAAGATTATGCTAGCCTGATAGGACAGGTCACAAGGCCAAGCTTTGGACCCATAGCAAGGAACATCGTTAGATGGGAAGAATAGGGGATGATGACACAGACTTGGGCAGGAACAGAAGAGATAAATCAATAGAGCCTGCCATTTTCTACCAGTAAGACTGGTGCTTGTATTTACTATAGGTAAGTGAGTGGATGTTTCGATGAGGGAAAGGAGATTGGAGCTTGCGCTATCTTCCCCAGAGCTGAGGAAACCTACTCTGAGCAGATCCTATAGAAATATGAATAAAGGCTTTCATTTTGTGTGTTCATGTTTATGTACATGTGTGTGCACAGTTATGCAGCCGCATGTACACGTGTATGTAAAAGTCAGACATTGAAGTTGGATGTCGTCTTCAGTTGCTCTCTCCCTTGTTTTTTGAGGCATGTTTCCCACTGCCTAATAATGTTATTTTAGCTATGTATAGAACAGAGATATTTTTGTCTGTTTCCTAAGTAAGCTAATGGAAACAATTTTAGGACAAAAACACCATAGTAAAATAATTTTAATTCCCTCCTTTAAATTTAGCATCTTACTGTTTTGCTTCCTTTTCTTTAAAAGTTCATACCTTACTTAAGTAGACTGAAATGTTTGCACAGTGTGTACACATGTCAAAGTCATCTCTAGAGGAAATGGAGTGCTGTCTTCTTGTGGAATGTTGTCACTTCAGTGCGTCGTGCCTGTCTACCTTTTGATCCAGTGTATTTAAATAATAGATTTTATTTCATTACTTTCCTGAGGCAATAAAGAGAAAGTTCTGTTCCTCAGACATGCTTATTTTGTCTTGTGCCTTCTCGGGGTTTAAATGGGACCTTTTTCTCAACACCAGAGAGATGTGAAGCAGCCCTTTCATGTCAGTGGCCTAGGCAATGAACATTAAGTTAAAAATTACACTTTAAAAAATGGAAGCATGGTATTCTCTAGAAATATCTAAGAGGTAAATCTGGCATAGGTGAAATGATACTTTGGAAATAGAGGATTTTAATAGCTATTTGATTATTTAAAGATCAGTTCCATGAAAAGTATACACACAAGGGAACTGTAATTTAATATATTTCCAACTTGGTCTTTTGGTCTTCATCAAAGAAATTTTGTTTTTTACGCCATGAATAACTATGTGCATGGTTGTGTGTGTGTGTGTGCATGTGTGTGCATGCACATGTGCATGTGTTCGTGTGCATGTGTGCATGTGCATGTTCGTGTGTTTGTCTGTTTGCAATGCAGCCATGCATTCACATGTGAACAGAGGTAAATGTTGAATGTCTTTCTCTGCCACTAACTCTCTGCCTTATTTACTGAGCCAAAACTTCTCACTAAATCTAGAGCTTGCCATTTTGGCTAACCAAGGAGTCTCAGGATTCCTGTCCCCATAACTCTGCCCCCTCCCATGCTGGGATTGCAGGGATAACAATGTGTCTGGCTTTTGCCTGGGTACTGACAATCCAAATTTAAGTCCTTATGGCTGTACCAAAAAAACACTTTACGTGTACAGTTATCTCCCTAACTCTTGATGTCAACTGTAGGCCTTCACATGTACACATATGCATCCATAATCACACATATGAACACACATACATATATACTGTCCATACTTACATATGTGAAAAAGAAAAGGCAAATCATAAGGTTGAAAGGTTATTTTATGAACACTACACTCACATGCACGCGCACACAAACATACAGAGAAAGAGAGAAAGAAAATGTCTCAAATATGTCAGGCATCCTGTAGTGTACTCAGCAAGTTCTAGTTTATTCTTGTTACTCATTATTGGTGCTGCCCTTTCTTAAATTAACTCTTGGAATCTGGAATTACAGTTTCATCACTGGACCACATTGTTTATTTGGTAGCGGACACTTCCCACCCATCTCTATTTTTAAATTCTCTGAACAGAAATAATTTTTAAAGGGGGTGAAAAGCATCCTACTTTAGGTATGGGGGATGGGTGGCCTTGAAGAGCATGGATTCTGGATCTGTCCATTTCATCCCCCACCTCTCTTCATCTTTCACCCGAGAAAATTCCTCTCAGTAGATCCCTCTTGTCTTCTGCTTCTTTCTCACTGACTTTGACCCCAAAGAGTCACCAAGGGAGATCTTAGAGTGAATGAATGCCTGCCTGGTCAAGGTCTGTTGTATCCCCATCAGGTGACTGTCTCTAACTTCCAAGCTCAGGTGACTGACTACTGTCTCCCCCTTATCCCCTTAAGTCTAGGTTTGCTGCTGTTGTTCAGCCTGTGAGGTGTACGGTGGGCATGGCTAGGCGGCCAGAGCAGCTTCTTTGGCCTTTTTTGCAGACTTTTTACTCTGGTCAGTTCTTTGCCAGTAATCCATACTGTTCTCTCTTTTTCTCCAAAACTCTGATGGATAAACATGCAAATAAATAAATAAATAATGTCCTTTATGACAACAGCCACAATATTGTGCCAGACTCACAAAGATTAGTTGGGATTTGGCCAGATAAAATTTGAAAACTGAGGTTTTCTTCAAATCCTGGTTAAAGACCAGGAAACACAGTTTGGTTTTCTCTTGGGGCGGAAACGCATCAGCTGGTCTCACAGCATTTACTTGGAATAAGCAGGGATGCTTTCTGGGGACAATTTAGATAGTCTACAACAGTGTCTTGAAGAATTTTAAAATCAGTCACTTCAATAAGGCCTGTCTCCCTTGAATAACTTTGCAGCCCTGTGAGCCTAATGCATCTCTCCACACAGTGTGTAAGTTCTGGTCATTGGCTCTTCGTACATTGATTTCTAGCACAAGCTCATTCAACTATCTTATTTTAGAGTATGCTTTTTATTATAGTTATGGTATCTGCCATTATGCATTGTACATCATCACAAAAAGTAATCAGCCTTAAGTTTTGTGAAGGTTAGAGAGTATATTTGGATTTCTATTTTCCACTAATTTTCTTATTGATTCATGCTTGCTTCCTTTGCTTTTCCTCTAATTAACATAATTTTCACTTCACAGCGGCCTGACCTGTGTCTTAGGTGTTCAGTAATTCTATAGTTTATGAACAAACCAGAGACAAATGTTCAATTTAACAGAACATGGCTTTTTAACCTGCGTGCTTACCTATTTCATCTTAGCCCATCCATAATACTGTATTTGAAGATTCACCCTGCTGTCAGCTCACTTCTTGATAATCCAGGAAAAGAACCAAACTGTGTTGGTTCACTGTAAAGTTTTACGCATTTTCTTTTCTCTACATTTTTTTTAACTAATTCATTTAACACCCCTGAAGTGAAACAGGTCCTGAGGTGCTTAGTTTGTCCTGGTAAGTCACACAGTCTCCATGCACAGAGGACTCAGAGTGGGATTTACAGGTCCCTTTCCTGCTTTCCTGGGCATGTCCCCTGCTTCTGCCTCACTCTGTTAGTCCTCGTTCTCCCTTTTTCTTGGTGCCTAAATGGAGGTTTGCTTCACTGTTACATGAGGCAATGAGAGTTTCCTCCTGGAAGGGAAGCCTTCTACTTGTAGAGAGATCCTTCCAGTGTGGACTGATAATGCTGAGCTGGCTGAAGTCTTTCAAGGCACCCTGGTAGCACCAGAGACTGAAGGTTGAATTAGAGAAGTTTTCAGAAGATGGGACCCCTCCCTTCTATCTTCGAGGGCAGAGGGAACCCTATCTTCTGTATGACGGTGTGGACACTGTTGGGTGGATTTAGCATTATATCCTATTTGAATAAATCTTAGAACAACATCCCCATCTTGGTTTGCATTACCCAGAAATAAACATTTTCTCAACTTCCATATTATTAATGTATTTTCTTCCCCTTTCTTGTGTTCAGTGCTGCTTCCACATACCCCAACTAAGAGGGGGCCATTGCTAAGCCATATCTTGCACTCTTTGCTCACACTGTATTCTTGCCTTTGATTGTCACAGTGATCAGAGCATTCTGTTCTCTAACCTTTTTCACCCCCACCCCTAGAGTCCTTCTTAGTGTCTGAATGGTGAGGTGAGGCAGGGCTGGCATCCCAAACCTGGCTTTTCATAGCTTTACATACACTGCATGTAATATGATGAACTATATACAATACATATCACTTTTCCTATCCAAGCAGTCTTTGGATATGAAATTTGCATAAGGGCTACCTTCTCTGAGGAACTGAAAAGGAAGCATATGCAAATCACATCTGTCCATCCAAAGCTGAAATCAAAGGGCAGGTGGAAAGCAGAGACCAATCTCTCATTCAGTAGGAACTGCGGTGTCATGATGCCATTTTACAACTGTCTTTGGCTTTCAAATTTATCTGGAACTATTGGGTAGGATCCTAAAGTAATTAACTTTCACCTGCTGATTTGTGTATCATGGTAAATAGTATGCCTTCACTACTATATAAGACCTAACCCTGTGCTTCCTCTTACTAACACAGTTAATTTGGTTGGTTGATATTTCCACTTGCATGGCTAAGTAGATTTCACTGTGACAGTTGAGTGCCATCTGCATCTCACCAAGTTCACTTTTATGATTCTTAATTTCTTCGCTCATTGATGCAAATATCTAATTATAGAACCAACTATAAATTATACACTATAAATATAGGGATTAAAAAATAAAAGCAAAAGACTCTTTGAAGATCATTGGTATTTATCAGTCTTTAGTTCTCACTTGCCAAAACTTAGGATCAGAAAAATTTTCTATTTAAAAGTAGAGCTACAAAATTGTGTGCACATTAAGTTGTTCATTGTATTTCATGGAAGGTGATTTACATGAAAAGTTATTACAACAATTACTTCTTTATCAAAATGACCCAGTATAATTTTCCCTTTAGATTTAAATTATAGTTAATTTATATATTGTAAGCTAGAGTTGTCAGTGATTCAAGCCTGTACCATGTGTATATGTTTATGTGTATGTGTAAAATGATAAAAATTCTCACATGAATGTACAAGTGTTTTTACATTTTTCCACATGAGGTCTTTTCTTTCTTGTCTATGGTAAGTGAAAATGTTCCATTATAATCCAGCATGGCTTTTAGTCTATGAATACTAAAAGTTAGAAACTTCTTATGCTATCTCATTTCTAATTTCTAGAAGCTTACTGTATGAATGGCTTTATCTCACTTAACCATCAAATCACAGGTATTTATAAACTATTATAGCAGGATAAATGTCAAGATGGTTTTGAAAATTTTTCCTAACGCGATAGCTCTTGAAGCATCTTAGACATATGCCTGTGAGATGGATTTGTGTATTGTGGTAGTGGAGATGCCCCAGTGAGTTAGGCCATAGTGTGTAAAAATTAATAACCTCAGTGTTCTGTGGTGTTCCTCAGGACATGCTGTACCGGCATGGTAAGCCACATTGGAACTGTGATGTCTGTGCAGGCTCTTACCCCCGCCTGAAACTGGTGCTGAGTCTCAGCAGCTAAAACTGCTGTTCCAAAGTCTAAAATTGGCACTTTCTCTGTATATTTTCTCAACAAGAAGTCAAAATTATAAAGCAGAATTTGCCAAAACCCAGAGGAACAGCAACGCAGTGTCTGAGATTACCTTCCTCCTTCCCAGGCATTATTCTTTAATGCCACTTTACTTTGCCATTTGGTAAACTCATTCAGTATTGTATTCTGATTGAAACACCACACAGACCTCTGTGTGCCTTGAACTTTCTCAGGTCAACTAAATCAGACTATCTTGTGAAAATCTGCAAGTGCTCCGAAAATGAAATACAGCCCTTAGTTATACTTTTGTCCTTTGAAGAAATAGTTGCAACTCTGTGTCTGTACGACTTTAAAAATAGGAATGGGAATGACTGTAGTTGGAGCACTTGTGCCCAGAAGTGTAGGCCGCCAAAGAGTTTGGAAATGTGAAGAAATGAAGTCAAATCTGCATCACCGGGCTTTCAGCGTGCATCACTTTACAGTTACTGCATAGCCCAAAGACAGCCATAAATTACATTATATAAGTTCAGGGTGGACTTGATCTCCTTGAACTTCATTATGTGTTACTTTAAACAGCAAGATCCACTTAATTTTATTTTTCAACAGTTAAATTTTTAAAAGTATTAACAGAAGCTGCAGTGATGTCCCTGCAATTAAAAGCACTTGCTCCTTACAGAATACCCAGGTTTAGTCCCCAGCACCCACACAGCAACTCCCAAATGTCTGGATCCAGCATCCTTTTCTGGGCTCCATGGGCACAAAACACATGTTTGATGCACTTAGATACACGTAGGCAAAACACTCATTTACATAAAATCAGATAAATAAATCTTTTTCTAATTAACAACAGTAAGTTAGCATAGCATTTGTCTTCGTTTCATTTGCTGCCCTGTGATAAAATGCCTGGGAAAAGCAACTTCAGGGAGAAAAGGTTTGGGGCTCCTAGTTAGAGGTTACATGTATCACTGTGGGAAGTCATAAAGCAGAAAGCACTGAGTCAGTGCCCTATGCTAGTGCTCTATTTCCCTCTGCTGGACTCAGTCCAGGCTCAGCTCGTGGTGGACCTTCCTACCACAATTAACCCAAAAAGAAACCCCCTCACTTGGGCGCCCACAGGTTAGCCTGACCTAGACAGTTCCTCACTGAGGCCCCCTTCCCAAGTGATTGTACATGTGTCAGGTTGACAGGTGACACTAAGTATCACAGTATTTGAACTGAAATCCAGCTTGGTAATGGAGCATTCGAGTTTTAGTGCTCAGCATACCATCATATATTATCAAACTAAAATGGACTTTGTTACTTTTAACATTTGAATAATAGTTTATACTTGAAGTTTCTTTTTTAAAGCTTTTTTTTAAAAAAATATTCATTCATTTATTTATTTGTTTATTTTTCTGTCTGTGTGTATGCCTGCAGGCCAGAAGAGGGCACCAGACCCCATCACAG
>LOJH01014594.1:12425-23594 GCA_001685095.1 Ellobius talpinus
TGGGAATTGAACTCAGGACCTTTAGAAGAGCAGCCAATGCTCTTAACCTCTGAGACATCTCTCCAGCCCTTTGAAGTTTCTTATAAATCCCTCATTTGCGAGATAAGAAAACTCTGATGGTACTGTCTGCCCACCTACTTTCACTTTTAAACATGAGCAGCCAACGAATTAGCTATGTCAAGGCTGCTGTCTTCACATGATAGAAACATAGTCATTGCTGGTTGTAAATTTTCAGATCTTTGTGGACCCACATGCATTGTGGCTTGTCTGTTCCTTACTTTAATGTATATGTGTGTTTATATACATATACTTACATATAAATTCCTCTGGTCCCATGGTACTTACAATTATAGCTTCATCATATTGTTAAACATTTGATTTAACTATGTTTGACTTACTATTTCTCAATTTTGAAAAGAAGAATAAAACTCTAAAAATTTAGACACATCCTTCAACTTAGATCTCATTTTTTAAATGTTTCAAAGGCCTAAAACCAGTTACCAATGAAGAAAGGGAGATCCTATGATGTGAAATTATTCAATATTCTGTTTGTAGTATTCTGAAGGGTAACTTTGTTCAGCAGCGAATATGTTTTTTTCACATACTTTATTCTCAGTGCTTAGGCTGTGTCTATGGGTATCACTAAATCGGAGGTTCTGAGACACTATTTTTTTTATTTCACCAGATGTTCTTTCTACTTAAAATATACTTAGCTCCTATAAAACTATCAATAGTTGAAAATACTTGTCTCATAGTTTACTGAGCATTGTAGCTTCACAACACAAGCCAAGATATAGGCCGAGTTATAGTATTGGCTATTCCCCTAAGATCAAGTGGTGACTGAGAGCTGTGGACAACTATTGTTGCCCAACAAGCTACATACTAAGTTCAATTTCTGCAGGGTGTGTAGTGATTTCACACTAGTGTAAAGTTGTATAATCATAAATTGAACACTGTAAGTCAGGTCATGTGCATATTTTTATGGGTATAGCCTTTTCTACACAAAGAAGGTGTACCTATTACTAACAGTTTCCACTGCTGTAACAAATAATCTTGAAGACACATTAACCTGTTGAATGTCACATTTTAATTACTTAGAGTCAAAATTTTTTCTGTCAGACTTCTCATTTATTTGTCATAAGGACTAAGTGATGTAATTCATAGAATTCATGAAGAGTAGAACAATTAAATGGGGATCCCGCTTCTGAATTAACACATGTGTATGTACAAACCTATCTCTGGGACTGGAGAGAGGCCTCAGCAGTTGAGAGCACTGCTCTTCCAGAGGACAGGAGCTGTGTTCATGTGGAGGTCAGAGAACAACTTATGAAGGGCCTAGGGATCAAACCCACATTGTCACGTTTGACAGCAAGTGCTCTTAGTCACAGAGCCATCTTGCTAGCCCTAAATAAAAGCATTTTCAGAATTCACATCTTTAAATATTTATTTCCTAAAGACCCTTCTAAACCTTCCCAGGTATTTTCCAGCTCTAACTAAGCCCAGGAGAGATGGGCATTATGATTTGTATTTGTTTGGATTAACTGTCTGCTTATGAAAGGGTCACTATTTTAAGGAATATACAATCAGAGTCCTGAGAGTCTGTCAGTCTCAATATCTGCTAAAATCACAGATTACTGAAAAATATGAAATGCCGGCAAAGCATAACTCATACTCAAGGGGAAACGTCAATAAAGATGGCCTCTTAAATGCTATAGACGCTGAACTTAGTAGACAAGGATTTTAAGGCAGCCATTATGTCTGTGCTCAGAAAGTAAAAAGGAATCTTTCATGGAATGTGTCCTATCCAAATAAGAGGGTGAAGTTATAAAGAGCATAGTGAAAATAGAGCTCCATACTTAGGTGGAAAGAAGTCTAGAGACTCCGAGGCAGCAGCAGGCAAGCACCACAAAAGGGAGAGCAAGTGCTGAGGGGTGCTTGTCTCCCAGGTCTTAGATGAGATCCTAGCAGTACCCAGGGGTGTGGGCCTCCCAGGTCTTACATTGGGTCCTAGCAGTGCCCAACGGCGACAGCCTTCCAGGTCTTGCATGGGGTGCCAATGGGTACATGGTGCCCAGGTCTTGCATGCAGTACTAGTAGGTTCACAGAATAGTAAGACAGGAAAAGAAAGGGAGACAAGGTAATTATTAACTTCAAGGACAGCCAAGAAAATAAATTCTAAAGATAAATTTGATCATCTTGCTAAGCCATTGACAATGTTTATATAGTCAATGAGCAAGTACCAGCTTTATGTTCAACAGAAAGGCAAAATCTGATGGAGAGGAAGATAGTCGTTAAATTCAGAGACTCTGAGATCACCAAATCGTCAGCCTCATGGTAAGTCAGTTTATGATAGTTAAACTGAAAGTAAAGCCTTGTAAATTTATTTCAGTAGATTCAGTTTATTTCTAATGAGATTAAGAGTTGGAAGTGGTTGCAAGTAGAAACTCTGACTGCATTTGACTTTTTCTGTCATATACCATCTAGAAAAAAATTTAACTAGAATTTAATATTTATACTTGACATAATTTCAGTATATAATAACTATACTACTAGGAATATGGTTGTAGCTAGTAAATGCATGGTGTATGATCATTTGGAGACACTGAAATGTAGAAGCCGGGCAATAAAAATCCCCCATGGCCTGAATTAGGGTGAACACTGTGGAGTAGAATGCATAGTCCCAGCCCTGGGCAGACCAATAAACATCAAGCTTTGCTGAAAATGTTAACAAGTGGGAGAAATCCCACATTAGTCTCATTGGCAATAGCCAGAGTTGAAATGTTTGTTTATAGGACGGAAGATTAAACTTGATGTGGCATATACCAACAATCCCCAAACCCAGGAAACTGAGGCAGGAAGATCAAGTTTAAAACTAGCTTTGCCTACATAGTTCGGGCTAGGGCAACCTATGATGCAGAGAACCTATCTTTAAAAAACAAACAAACAAAAAATACACTTGAGATAGCATGTGTGTTCCATTGTACCCTTTAATAGGGTCAGCCTCCTAATAAAGTATTCTGAACTACTTAAAATATAAACATTGAGTTGTAAGTTAGGTGAATTTTTTTTATCTTTCCAATAGTTGTAACGAGTACACCCACCCCTTTTCTGAGCAAAAGTCCTGATCTGAAGAGATTGAAACACCTTGACTGAACTACACTCATGGTAGAATTATATTGTCTTTCTGAAAAATAGTTTACTAAGTTCCCAAGTACCAATTTTGCCAAGTTAAGAAAAGTCAGTTGATTGTTAAACTAACCACTAGGCTTAAAGTCTATGCCACAATTTCTAGCCTATTTTGTACAATTAAATATTTGTTGTAAAAAATGGAAATGTAGTATTATTTCATAGTAGTTTAATTATTGCCGGAAAAATTTAACTTCCATTTATTTTTGCAAATTAAGAATGCAAATAATTTAGTAAGAGTAGAGGATCATGGGCCAGTTTAATGGCTCAGCATGGGAAGGGCCTTGGCCCCAAGACTGACACCCTGAATTTAATTTCTGGAGCACATGTGGTGGAAGGAGATAACGAACTCCTTCAGATTGTTCTCTAACTTCTGCATGTGTGCCCCCCCACATCCTGTGTGCCCACATTCTCACATACACACACACATCCTGTGTGCCCACACACACACACACACACATCTTGTGTGCCCAAATTCACACACATACACACATATCCTCTGTGCCCACATACTCACACACACATATACATATCCCGTGTGCCCACATTCTCACACTCACACACATATACATATCCCGTGTGCCCACATTCTCACACACACATATACATATCCTGTGTGCCCACATTCACACACATGCATCCTGTGTGCCCATATTCACACACACACATAAATAAATGGAAAACATTGCATTTTATCCTTATTAACACCCATTTATTCATATATACATGTACACAATGCTGGCCAGGAATTGTGTATCAGAGAGAACATGCAGCTTTTGTCTTCTGAGTTTGAGTCACCTTGCTTTCATACTAGAAAAGAGACCAAGAGATGGTAAAGAAAAAAATAGGTGATGAGGAAGGATGAGGGTAGGAAGATAAAAAGGAAAAGAGACTGGTGTATGGAAAAGTTATAAAGGGAACTTAGAGGCAGCAGAGAGATGGGGAAGAGAAACATTGAAACACTTTGTTCAAAAATGCATAATGATATATAATCCCTTCTATGCAAATTTTTAAAATAAAAATACATTTAAAAAATTTTAGAATGAGTACACAATCAACTTTCTTTCACACTGAAACATTAAGGACATCCTGATGTCAGTCCCCTTGTGTTCATGTGGATATAGTGACCATGAGCACTCATGCATCTTCAGTGCCAAGGTGCCAACTTGTACTTCATACCACTTAATGAAGATTGGGTTCCACTCATGTTGGTAGACATAGAAATTTTAGGAAAGTAAACCAATTTGTAATACATAAGTTCATATGGTTTACTGTAATTAGCCACTAAATTCTTCTTATTCCTTACTGGAGAAGAGGTGAGAATTTAGGAGAGGTAATTCTGGAGCCCAGAACATATCAGTCCTAAGCAGGTCCAGACTGTAGGGCCAGAGGCAGTGGGAATGCTCATAGTGTGAGTGGTAGAAACTGTTCCTTTAGATGAGGGAAGTTAGTAAAGCCCATGGTGAGCTAGGTGTGGTAGTGGCCTAAGTCTTTAATCCCAGCACTCACTAGGCTGAAGCAAAGGGGCCTCTGAGTTCAGGGCCAGCCTAGACTAGAGTAGGCCATCCAGGCTACATAATGGGACCCTGTCTTTACAAGGAAAGAAAAAAAACTATAGATATCTATATCTATATATAGATATATATATATGGGTTCTGAAAAAAATGGTACAAGATGTTCAGCTCTTCTGTCTTTATTACATTTCTGGTTATTGCTTTTGCAATCTGACATTTTAGATAGTATTATAGAGATCATTGTGTATGGATAACCCGTGATTTCCTGGGGAACCTATTAGAGACACATATTTCACCTGTTCCTTTGTTGGCATGAATATCATTTCTGATGTCGATAGTTTTTCATGTAGGCACCATTTATTCATCTGTGAAAATAAAAATATATTTATGTGCTGTTCCCTAGTTCACTCTGTATGTGTCCAGAGAAATGGATATGTATCTCATAGTCGCCACACTGCCTGAATGCATCTAAGACTGTGATGGAAATATTTTTATTTGAAAAATGGATATATAAACATTTCCTTGACATTCTAACAGTTTTCAAGGGGAAAGCGTGTTCATGGTAAAAACTGTTAAGTTTCTTTCAGGGGAGATATATCATCTTTTCAACCCCCTCCTTAGGTTTCTTCTTAAATGGCTCACAGTTAAATTTAAATTCTATATTTAGATAGGATTCTGTTTATATCCCAAGTACCAGTATTCAGGAAATCCAGTGGGAAAGCCGACACAGGAAGAGTTGAGAGCCGTTCTCTAGTCTGCTCATTCTGAAATGGCTGGAAGCTTATTTAGTGAGCAGAATGGCTTAAACATTCAAGCAGAGGTCCTTCCGCACAGATGACCATTAATTTCAGATGGCGACAGTGGCAGTGCGTCGACTTCCCAGGGCTGTGTGTTGTTGTTTTACTCCATTCAAAGGAAGGCATATGGTGGGGGTGGGAGAGCAGCTTTCATATGTAAATATGTTTATAATACTTAAGATGGGGGAGTCGGTTTTGTGCAATCAGCATGGTTTGATCAAATTTGGAAGAATTTACAGGCACATTTTTCTCACATGTGCTCCAGCATCTTGATTTTTTTCAGATGGACCTATTTTATGTTCCTTCCAACTAATCAAAATAAGAAACTGAGTTTGCCTTTGCCAAAAACTAGATCTATCATTTTTCACATTCTTTTATTTTCCAGGTCATTTTCAAGTAAGATTATGTTTCTAGGGCTTCTGAATTCCTGAAAACTCTCAGCTTTGCAACTCTGAAGGCCCAGATGGACATTTCAGGGGATCTAGCTTTTCAGGCAGTGTGTTTTGCTTTGTGCATCCCAGATACAGTTCACTTTTGTGTGCATGTAATTAGTGTGGAAAGAAATTAATACCGTCAAGTATTATGATTTATGGACTGAATCCTTTAGCCACTGAAGACTTGCCAAAGCGAAAAGTATTTTTTTTCCTTTGGATATTAGAAACAGCTTCTGTTTTTGTTGATCTTTAAAGTCCTGAATGGGGCTATTTCACATCATACCAGCATGGGAGCTCAGATTAATAATATACTTATTCAACTAGTGATACTGAGCGAAACCATTGCACACATGGGTAGGAAGGATGAAATTTCATAAAATTATTTTCATGTGTATTAATGTATTTCTGGAAGCTGCATATGATTTTTCTTTTGCATGAAAGAGATGACAGATTTCTGTTTATTGTATCTGTTACAGGTGGTCTCATAAGCTAATTTAATTGCATTTTTGGATATCTTAAAGCATAGGGAGTTTTGCTTTAAAAAGCAATAACATGATTGCTGAATTATTCCCCGAGGCCTTTATTGTAGTGGATTTATCTCTCTTGAGACATTGTGATTGTACCATGTGTAATTTATATTTCTAAGACAATTTCTGTATTTTCTTTGTTGTAGTTACAGCAAGCTGCAGAAGTCTCTCAACTGAGGGGAGCAAGGGTGATCTCTGCTGAAGATCTTCTGTTCTTGATGAGAAAAGATAAGGTACTATAAAATAATTCCATTGTATTAAACATGAGGCCTGATCTTAATTGAACTTACATAAGGAAGTGATGGGCCCTTGTTACAGCTTTCAAATGAGAATTGTAACCACTGAAACAATGTTTAGCTTTCACGCTGTGCACAACAGAATGCATTTACTACAAAAGTTGTTTGCTTTTTACATGAACAGATCTTTGATGCCAATACTGCAATGCAGTTAATCTTACTACTCCTTGTACTTGTTCAGATATTTTCACTGCTGTCTCATGTCCCCTAGGTACCAGCTAATCTCTGTTCTTATACACAGGGTCTCTCTGAGTAGCACATTTCCTTTTCTTCTCAGTTTGCACCTTAATACTAATAGAATTCAGACTTTAACAGAATTTATTTTAATTTGAAATACAAAGTTTATTCTCTACATTGACTTATAAAAATAAGCAAATTAATGCAAGTAGCTTAAAAACTATTATCATTTTGATTTTTAAATAAAAACTCTGAACTCTGGATATTAAGTCATTAAAACTGATATATGTTTATTTATGTCATAATTTTCCTTAAGTAGCTAGTTAATAAATTCTGTGCTACTTTACCTGTTGTAATCAACCAACTGTTTATTAATATGAAGAATATGTAAAAAAGAAAAAGAAGTGCATTCAGTATCAAAAAACTTGGAGTCTGCTTAAGGCAATCTATGTGATATGCTTGAAGTATTTAAGACTTGGAGAATTTCATGGGTTGGATGATTAGAAGGGGAGGGAGGGATGGTGCAGTGAAGGATTATGACAGAGGTGAGGCTCCTGAGGCCTTATAGAGCATAGACGAAGGCCAGGATCCTGAGCTTTGCATAGATACTATGGTGGCTTTGGACATGGCTGGGAAAAGGCACTTTATGGAGACATGAAGAGGCTTAGTAGGAATTGCCAGTTTGTTCTGTACTTGGGGGGTCCTTAAGAAGAAGCAGCCATCAGCACCCAGTATGGGGCTGCATCCAGGGAGTCCTGAAGGCTGCTGGCAACAATAAGTCCCTTAGGAATGGTTCCTGTAGGAGCAGCCAGGAAATAACAAGACTGCTTAGCTCTCCCCAGCATGTCGTGCCTGTATTTCCTTTTCACTGACAAAAGTAAAGAGAGAAGCACTCACAGTCTGCACTGGCATTCCTTCCCTTGTTAGGAAGATGGCCATTTATATTCTATAGAAACTTCCAGAATATATGCCACTTGATGTTGCCTTTCTGGTGTCCAGGACTCTTACCAGAATATTTTGAACAATCAACAACATATTTGTACCAGAATTGTTGTTTGTTTCCTCATCTTTCTCAAATTATTTTATTTGCATTCTGAAGTATTCCAAAATGAATGTAAACTAGCTTATCAAGGAAAAATACTAAGCAGAATAGAACTAAAGTGATGGGTGTAGTGAAAGGGAAGAGGAAAGGGAACAAATGAAAACAAGTGCCTGTGGGTGCGGTCTGGCTGTCCCTTAGTAGCTGGAGTTTGTAACCCAGTGTTCTACCACCTGCAGTGCCTTAGAGACTCTGGGGTGAGGTCTCCCCTGGTCTCTCATGACGCCTGGGCAGCAGGCCTGTGAGGTGGGGTCTTTCCTTGACTTGCACATGACAGAACTGACTCCAAGGCTGTCCTCTACTGCAGCCCTGCTGAGCTTCAGTCATCAGTCTGTAGTTTGCCTCAGGGTCCCTCCATAAAAGGAGACGCTAGATTTGTTTCTGGTTCAGGGAGACTGAAAATGTTGAGTGATGTTCATGTAAAGAGATTTGTACAGTGTTTCCACTGTTAGAAATCTGAAGCCTGGAGATTGTGAACCAATTCTAGGGTCAGCACCGAATACATTGCAAGGCATTATTAGTTTCTTAAAGTTAAGTACTACTATCATCCTCTTCTAAATCCCCAGAAGACCATCGTTGAAACCTACCAATCATTCGCGGGCTTTGAGATTCCTAAAGATAGATTTCTCAGCTTATAGATACTTTCCATAACTGTCCTATGAAAAGATTCTCAGGCCAGGTCTGCTGATGCATGCCTTTTACTTCAGCACTAGGTAGGCTGAAGAAAGATGATCACAAGTTCAAGTTCAGCCTGGGCTACACTACATGGTCTTATCTCAAAAATTAAATGTAAAAATGAGTTGTTAAAAACTCCTAGTCTAGATGTTTATAAATAAGTTTTACATAATTTTTGTCTTAGAGTATATTCAAAATTCCAAAATATAAGTACACTTGGCTTACCAAAGGGAATATGGTATTTATTGAAATCATCAAAAGGAATTTAAGATGTTTTCTAAAATATACAAAAAAGTATTATTGTGATTCTGGAATGTCTGGATGGATGCATGTGAGAATGCCTTTATAAACTCTTGCATTTTAGCTGTCATTGAAGGGCTACAGTTTTGCTTATACTATTAAGCTAATGATAGTTCTGTTTTCCCCAATGATCATCAGATAATAGCTTATTAAATCTAATTCTTAAAGCAATCTTTTATTAGTAAAGAAAACGTATTAAAACTTTTTACTTTTTATCCCAATAGAAAAAACTTAGAAGACTTCTAAAATACATGTTTATCCGAGACTACAAATCAAAGATCATCAAAGGCATTGACGAGGACGACCTCCTGGAAGGTAACTAAACAAAACACTAGCTCAAAAGAGTCAACTCAGGTACCCAGAGGATGTGTGAGGAAGTTCTTCTCACAGGTTTCTTTTCATTAATACAGTTTGGCACTTGTTGCGATTTAACCTTGTGATTTGCTCCTCTGGAACCTTATAGGGCCCAGGTATCTCAGCCCCTTCTTTTCACGGTGGACACTGCTTTCCAACTGGTTTAGTGTGCTACCAAGGTTCAGCACAGAAAGAGGCAGACCATAAGAGCTGAGAACTCTGCAAGTCCCCTTAAGGAAATTCTTTGGAGCAGACCATGTGGAAGTTCATACCTAGGACCTCTAAATGGCAGTCCTGGCAGCAAACTAAAGGCTAGGAGATCCACTATATAGCAACAAACAAAAGAGTGGCCAGCTCAACAGAGGAGACAAGGAGGAATAACTAGGAACAGCAAAGCAAAGGGATCAACATTAGCCCACTAAAATGTGGAGATTTTACTCCCAGGAATATTAATCAAAAGCAGCAGCTCAGAGGCTAAGAGCACTTACTGCTGTTTCAGAGGACCTGAGTTTGGTTCCCAGCACCGATGTCAGGCAACTCACAACCACCTGTAACTCCAGATCCAGGGAACCCGAGGCCTCTGGCCTCTGAGAGTACCTGCACTCACATGCACATGCCCACATGCAGACATACACAAACCTACATAGCACGTAAAATAATAAGTCTCTGAAAGCAAAGCATTCGTATCCAGCTTGCAATTACTGGGAATTAGCACCTCTGTGTGGTACTCTGTCAGATTCTCCCAAAGCTCTATGGGGAGCTTGAAAGTGAGACCCAAAGGCACTGTAAAGCTAGCGATGGAAGAGAATGCACACGCACGTCTGCACCATGGGGCCAGTGAGAGACATCATCACACTATAGAGAGATCTCTTGGCCCTGTCTAGCCAACTCACTAAACAAAGAAACAATCAAGGACAAGCACACTAAAAGGAAGAAATGGTTGCCTGAGTTACTGTGGTATATCATCTAAAATGTCCATTTTCAACCACAGCAAAATACTAGATGTGTAAAGACATGGGTAGATATGTTCGGTAGAAGAAAAAAAAGAATAAGAAAAGTAGATAACAAAAATTGCCTTCTGGGAATCCAGATGTTGGATTTAACAGGACAAGAAATTCAAACTAATATTATAGTGTGTTAAAATACATAAAAGAAATTGTATTCACCGAATAACATGAAAGTATGAAAACCATGCCTCACAAAATATACAGTATCAAGAAAGACTAAATATAACATATATAATAATGGAGTTTAAATGTAAATACAGTAAATGAGATAGCTCAGGAGGCAAAACTTAGCACCAAGCCTGATGATCCAAGCTCTACCAGATGGTGGGAAGAAAACAGATTCCTGGCAGTTAATCCTCTGATGAAAATGCCATGGCGTGCACACATACAGTCCACATACAAATTAATTAATTAAAGAACAATAGGAAGATGGAAGCTAGCACAACAGAAGCTTTGAACTGGCAGAACCAGTGAGTTTACATTAAAAATTATATAATCTAAAGAATCGTAAAAACTAATAAAGTTGACAGAGCTTCAGTGAAATGCAGGGCACTATTAAGTACATCAGCAAATACTATATCAGAAGGGAAGGGGTATGCAGTACAGTAGTGCATCAGCTTGTACTATATCAGAAGGGAAGGGGTACATGGTACACTATACATGAGCATGTGCTATATCAGAAGGGAAGGGGTATACAGTGTACTATACATGAGCATGTGCTATATCAGAAGGGAAGGGGTATACAGTACACTATACATGAGCATGTGCTATATCAGAAGGGAAGGGGTATACAGTACACTATA
>LOJH01014595.1:1509-15155 GCA_001685095.1 Ellobius talpinus
GAAAGAAAGAAAGAAAGAAAGAAAGAAAGAAAGAAAGAAAGAAAGAAAGGTTATTTGAATTACAGTTCCAAGTTACAGTCCATTACTGAGGGGAAATCAAGGCAGGAACTCAAGCAGCTAGTCACATCACTTCCACAGTCAGGAGCAGAGAGAAAAAATGCAGGGATCCTTACTTGCTTGCCAGCTCTCTTAGTGCTCAGTGAGCTTTCCTTACTCTCACACAATCAAAAACTCAGATAATGAAGCAGTGCCCTGCTCTGGGTTTTCTTACATCAATCAACCATCAAGATAATAATCCCTCCAGACATATTTGCAGGACAGTCAGCTAAACAATTCCTCCACTGAGATTCTCTTCTCAGATTGTGGCAAATTGAGAATTAAAAAACTAACCCTCACCTGAGGGCTGTGTAGAGGCCTGTAGTCCACGTTGGTATCTGAGGGCTGCACTGCCTGGGGGACCATGACATCTGAGTGGCCCGCACTACCACCTGGGGCCATGATGATAGACAGGCTGGATTGCTGCTGAGGACCATATCTGGATCCGGCGTCCTAGCACCCCCAACATTCACCTCATTTATGAATTGTTGGAGCCCAAACAGGACAACAGGATATCAAGAGGAGCCCCAGTGAGAGCCTGTTTTTGGTGGCGTAACAGAGACAGAGGTCTTGAGCCAGACCAATGGCTCATGGCAATGCACACTTGCAAGTTAAAGATGAATGGACTAAAGGGTAAACTGTGGGACTCAATGGGCTACACTGCAGCTTCTATGACAAAATTCTCCTTTTTTTATTTGTTTGGCTTATCTTGGTTTGATTTGGATTGGTTTTGGCTTTCCTTTTAAGTTTTGTTTTGGGAGATAGTTGCAAAAGGGCAGAGGGCAAATATGAGGGGATCAGGAGATAAGTGGGATCAGAATGTATGATGTAATCCACAAAGAATCAACAAAAGTTAAAAAGAATTTTAAAAAACCCTAATCATCACATGGAATGTAAACTGGTATAGTCATTTGGGAAAACAGATACACAGTTTCCCAAAAGTTAAGTATACATTTACCATATTGCTCAGCAATTCCAGTCCTGGGAATATTCCCCAAAGAACTAAAAACACACATGCGCACTAAGTCTTGCATACCATTGATCGTAGCAGCCTATTTACAGTAGCCAGCGATCAGGCAACTCAAATGCCAACTGTGTTGAGTGAATAAACAAATGTAATAAGCTCAAGGAAGATATCATTTCATTACCAAAAGCAGTTGAATACTGATATGTATGGCATTAATTGAACTGAAAATACTGTATTTATCATAAGAAGTTTGACATGAAGAATTGTTCTGAATTCGAATTGCCTTCCCACCTGAGTTGGTTAGTTTTGTTAATTTAACACTAACTAGAACTGTCTAGGAGGAAGAAACCACAACTAATTAACTCCTCCATCAGATTGTGTTGTCCACAAGTCTATACAGGCATTTTCTTGATTGGTGATTGACATGGGAGGGACCATCCCATTGCAGGTGGGGCCACCCTGGGCTGGTGGTCCTGGGTGCTATAAGAAACTAGGCTGAGCAAGACATGGGAAGCAAGTCAGTAAGTGGCACCCCTCCATAGCCTCTGCTTCATTCCCTGCTCCTAGTTTCCTATCCTGATTTGTCTTGATGATAGACTGTAACCTCCAACCCAAGCCTAGCCTTTCCTCTCTAATTTCAGTCTTTGTGTTGTTTATCACAGCAATAGGAAGCAAGTTAGAACACCATCCAAATTATCACTTGAAATCCTACCTCACAGTGTGATGGGTTTCACTGGTCAGGTCCCTGCAAGGTGACTGGTTCGTGTTCATGAGTGAGATTAGTGCCCTTCAAAAAAGAGGACCTCAAGACTTCTGTCCTTTTCACCCTGTAGAGACACGGCATCAAACCTTGCCATTTGGTTACTTTTTTTTTTTTGAGACAGGGTTTCTCTGTAGCTTCGGAGTCTGTCCTGGAACTAGCTCTTGTAGACCAGACTGGCCTCGAACTCACAGATATCCGCCTTCCTCTGATAATTCCTGGGATTAAAAGCGTGGGACACCACCACCCGGAAAACCTTGCCATTTGGGAGAGAGGAGGATCAGGGACCAAATCAGCTAGTGCCTTGATATTGGGCTTCTCAGCCTCTAGAGCGATGAGACATTGACTTCTTTTGTTTATACGGTACATACACTGTTTACATTTTGTAGCAGCCCATATGAACTAAGTCAGTCCTTATCATCTGATTCAAAAAGTATTAAAAATCCACAATAGATAAATCTATTTTTAAGTAGATTTATGATTTTCAGAGAACAAGGGAAGGAACAGATGAGTAACTGATACTGGGTTCAGGTTTCTTTTTGAAGTAATCAAAATGCAATAAAATTAAATGCTACAACTCACAATGGCCATGGCATTCATATCTCCATACTGACATTTAAAGATTTAAGGAAGAAAATTTTGGTGGCCATGTTTTATTTTACAAAGAATAACTTAAATGCCATCATTGCTAGGACCAGTAGTCTTTTCTTGGAAAACTTTTAAGGAAAACAGAGGCTGTTGTTTCAGGAAGTCTTCAGAGGAGGATGTGTTGCAGGCAGGCAGCCTTGATGGCTTTAGACATTTTTCATCAGAAGGCTTAAAATCCAGTGATGTAGTTTTATGACATTTCTCCCAGTTTTATTTAATAATGAACCCAAGAGTTCTATTACCAAATATTGATTTTTCTTCCATTCCCCTCCTAGGTTTTATGTCTAAATACAAAATATATACTCTTTCTCATGTGATTTGAGGAAAATCCTTCATGTAAATCAAAATGTGGTGATGTGATGGCCTGTCATTATAATGGAAGGAGTGAGATGCTACGAACAACTGGGAACTATTTATAGCTAAGCCTACCTGGCTTTTTCTCAGTCTTGCTTGTTAGAAACAACTTCAAAAAAAAATGTGTGTATAATCACCTTCCCTTCTGAACTGGGGTCATCATGAGGAAGAGCCACTAGCTGCCTTGGGCTAAGCTCTGTCCAAGGCTGCCCTGCCTGGGTTGGGTGGCATCTGCTCACAAGCTTGGCCTTCCTCGATGAGAGCTGTTAAGGTTTTCATCTCTTTAAGAGACAAGCCACTCCCACTCCCTCCCCTAACCGCTGAGCCAGGCTGATCTTCAGCTTCCCGCTCGCTCGCTCTCTTCCTCTTGGAGAGGCAGCTTTGCTTCTGCCTCTCTCCCCACTTCTCCCCTCTCTCTCTCTCTCCCCNCTCTCTCCTCTTCTTCTCTTTCTTTCTCTCTCCTCTAAGTAATAAATATCTAATTCTATTATGTACGATGTGTCTATGTGCCTTCTACCCGCTGCCTGCTCACACCTGCCCGCCTCGCTGGGACCAGCCCAGTGACGCATGGCTGGGCCCTCCCCCACTGCTCGGGAACAGGCAAGGGCCCCGCCTCCAGCTGCTCGAGATCTTGCATCAGCCCACCCGCCATGCCCAGCTGCCGCTGGGAATCTGCACCTTCCAGGAACTCAGTGTTGCTGGGACCAGCCCAGCGTCTCCAGCTGCTCGGGACCTGCCAGCATTTTTAAAAAACCATTTTTAAAAATAGCCTTGCAGGTGTTCCACGAGAGCCTTTCCATTCTCTTTAGGCCTTCCTCATGCATTAACTGAAAAAAGTATTTTATGTCAGTTTCCTCTAAAGGAGAAAAGAAAGGTGTTTCCCTCCATAACTGGGAGATGAAAGGTTCTTGAGTCCAGTTATTCTTCCTCTTCTAATGGCTCCTGGTTGAAGAATGGAAAAAATTCCATCATTTCTGTCCAAAGGAGTGACAGAGGAGTAGAACTGTGTACTGGCATGGACCACATGGTGACCATGGGTGTGTGACAAAGTTCCAGCATTTCAACACTGCAGACCACACTTCTCCAGCACCCTTTTATTTTCATTTTTAATGATTCTCATTATCAATGCCTTTCCCTTTGGGAAACGTTGTGTGGGCTTTGGCAAAGGATAAAAATGTGTACAATGTTAGCCTCTCTAAACAAAATAATTCTTTGGGAAAAAATCCCCACCACCGTAGAACCAGGAATTCCATTGTGCCCTCCTAATTACACCAAAGTCAGGAATTTAAGAGATTTACTAGACACAGCTGATCCCAAGGATGAAAGGCCAACAATCCAGATCCAGAGCCTGAGGCTGTGAAAGGCAAGAGTTCAGTTAATAAATACAGAGAAATCAGAATGGTACAGTACAATGGGAAAAGAGTAAGATATCAGGACCTTCCCTTTTGGGAGAATTATTAGGGGAACAGGCCCACGTAGTAAGACTAAGAAACTGTAGTATTACCAAGGTCAGGCACTTGGATAAGGGTCTTCATTTCCCTGGGGAGCTTGAGGAAAGTTCCTGCTTGATAAAGCAACCATTCTTTTTATCTCTAGTAAGAGGAACTGGTGCCTATTGTCAAGGTCAGTGCTAGCTACCTCAACTCCTGGTCTCAAGTCAAACCCCAGATCACAAGTCCCTTGTCTCCTGTTTAATCCTCTGTGCAAATAAACTGTATAAAAGGTGTAATCTTTTCTCAATTGAAGGGGACTGGGAGCCATCCTGATTTGCCCTTGGATAGTATGACTCCTTCCCCCTCCCCACTGACTCTACACATCCTCTTTGGGACCTCAACTCCTGCTGCTGAAGCAGGTCTTGAGCAAGGTACCAAGATTTTATATAGCTCTTCATAATATAGATATGTAGCTATCACAACAGCCCTCTGACATGAGCCAAGCACCTTCTCCCATCCACTCCCATCTCTCCCATGTGTTTTTACTAAGGATGACAAGGGTAGCAAAGGAGATGTTGCTACAGGTGTTGAGGTGCCCAGGAGCTAGCAAGAGAGTCCTTATCTCAGTCTAAGCAGTATAGGAGATAAAAGAGTGTGTTATTAGTTTCTCAAGATTTCTTAGAAATACTATTTAAATAATGTATTACCTTCTTCTGAATGTATCATTTGACAAACAGGATGATTATTTTGTTCATGTCATACTTTCTGTCTTTGAACTGCAGTTGTTGGGAAGGGCTTGGCTTCTATCTTCTAAGTAAAGAAAATATTAAGCCACTGAGACAAACTTTCCCCAGTCTGACTGTAATTCTTTGTTTTCCTTTGTTTATCTTCCCAACATTTCAATGCTGGAGCATACCAAATAGTACTTTAATATTGTCTGCATCAGCATTCCACAGACAAGAACCACGCCAAGCTCTGGGAATCCAATGGACAGGGTGATGAGGGAATATATGAGCAAGGGAGGCCAAGATCATGATGGAGCTGAACCAAATTCATGGAAACTCATGAACTCTAGACCAACAGCCGTGAAGCCTCCATCAGACCAAACTAGGCCCTCTGTGTGTGGAAGACAGTAGAAAAACTTGGCCTATCTGAGTGGCCCCTGGCCAGTAGGACCTATCCCTGGTGCATGAGCTAGCTTACTGGAGCCCATTCCCTACAGTGGGGTGCCATGCTTAACCTTAACAAAGTGGGGAGGGGCTTGAGCCTGCCTCAACTTAATGGACCAGACTTTTTTGCCTCCACATGGGAGTCCTTACCCACAAAGAGGAGTGGATGGGGGTTAGACTGGGGAGGAAAGCTGGGGCATGAGGAGGAGAGGTTGCAGGAAGAACTATGGATGGCACATAAAATGTTAAATAAATTTAAATAAAGAAAAATAAGTAGTCAAAAGCAAGTATCAACTGTTTACTTTTCATTTTAATTCAATAAAAATACCTAATATTAAAACAAACAAACAAAAAAGACTACACATACAGACACAATACCGGTCTATAAAGTCATTCAGACACAAGATAGGCAAAATGTCTGTATTGGTAGGGAGACTAGTAAAAAAAATGATTATATTGAAATTAAAATGTATAAACCTTGGAACACATAAAATTGGTCAGATAGTGGTTTTGTTTGGTTGGTTTTGGTTTTTGCTTTCCCAAGAATAAGAGAAAAGCAAAATAAAACAAATTAACAACAAATTATTCCACACAGTGACATAATGACCCTTCTGGAAGATAAAGAAGAAATTTGGGGCCATCCTCAAAGCACAAAGATAAATCTGCATGACTCCCATAGAAAATATCTCTTCTGGCTTCATAAACTATCATTTTATACAATTCATTGAGTAAGGTTTTTATGTATCTAACAGTTTTTTCTTGATATATCCAATTAAAAGAGAATTTTAAAATTTCAAAAAAATATTTTCTGCATCTACATGGCAAGAATTAATCAGATGGTAGAGTGCTGATTGGCTCATATTTGGGAATATTCAGAACTGCTATTGGTCCTTAGAGCTAGTCCCAGAGTGATCATGGGGATCCCTGAAGACCCCAGTAAAACAAGAAATAGATTCCTTAGATGACTGATGTGTGTTGCTATGACACAGCCTGTTAATCTTGATTAATGTGAGCCCAAATTATGGCACTTTATGAAAAGGGTGTTCCATTTGAACAGTGTCAAGAATGGCCATTGCTTAGGAGGAAAACAAGGGAAACATTCAAGCTAGAATATGAAAATTGAGCAAAAGGAGAAACGTATATCCTTATGAGTGAAATAAGAGAATAAAGAATGTGCTAAAGTAGAGAAGAAGAATGTATTTAGCCATGCAGCACAAAGGTTCAGACCACAGCCATTGGAACAGAATGCCTTGTGCAAGATTCATTAATGACAAGAATGAGGTAACTGCTTGTGCTAACTCAAGACAACAAGGGGAGATGTTTAAAACAACATGGAAGAAGTGGAGGTGCTTTAAAACTCAAGATTGCTGAGGCTCAGAAAACACTGTGACCCAGAACTGGGGAAGTAAGTGAAATACAGCAACTTCTTTTGACACATGTGTTTCATTCCACAGAAAGGCATTTTCATCTATTTACTTTTTTTTTCAGTTCCAGCCACAGACTGGTCAATTTAAATTCCAGCCCTTCATCCCAAAGAGATAGCTTCTGTTCTGGTCAGGCTTCTCCAATGCAATTAAGGACAGTCCAGGAAGGTGGCTCACAGGGTACACATACAACTAAAGGGAGAGCACTCAGGAAGGCACAGGTCTCCTAGAATGTAGATTGCCTGGTAGGCATGGCGGACTCCCAGCAGCTGTGCATTTGTAGATGGTAGATGAGTTAGAATATGGCGCATTACACAAATAGAAAGACACACAGCTCTGCAGTGAATTTATCTTGACAATACTGAGCACAGCAGCTTAAGGTCAACAAAAGTCAGAGAGATGACATCAGCAGATAGCCGGCAGTGAATGAGTATCCCAGTAAAAATGTCATGAAAAACTAAAGGAGACAGGAAGCAGGAAGGAAAATTCAGTTGCATCAATGGACAGTAATGGTTTCTTCCTTTTGTTGTTGCTGTTATTGTTACTATTTTCAGACTAAAAATGGTGTGGGGTGCTTATTTTTTAACCAATACTATCCTAGAGCTCAGAATTCTCCTGCTTCAGCTTCCCAAGCGCTAGGGCTACAACACACACAACCCTAATAGACTGCTCAGCTCTGTAAATTGGGCATTCATCCAACCTTACAATTGGTTACAGTCATGTGGAATGTGCAAATAGATTATTTTAATGGTGCTCATGAAATCAGTTTCTCACATGCTAAGAATAAATACAGGTCAGCTTCATAAAAATCATGAATAAATTATTGAGATATATTAGGTAATGAATGGAAAGTTTCCTTATCTTTAAAATTTTACAGATTTTGCTGTTTCAACTTTCAAGTTATGAATAATGTATTCTCTTTAAAGTCGGAATTTCCATTTGTTTTGTTGAAAGTGTCACCTCAGCCCCTAACATCCTTATACCCAAAGAGTCTGGAATGTTTGGGTTAAGGCTTCACCCCCGCCCCTGGCATCCATATACCCAAAGAGTCTGGAATGTTTGGATGGAAAGTTCCATCCCAGGCCCCTCCCCTGGGAGTTGCCTCAGTCCAAACTCCACCTTCAAGAAAGTCTACCAAATGATGATCCCTCCCCAGAGATGCTCAAGACCACTCCCACAGGCTATTTAAACTGCCCCCCAAGAGACCAAACATTTGGTTTTCTGGTCTTCCTTTCCTCTCTCCATCCCTGGGGTGGGGGTGGGGGCGGAAGGCCACCTAGGAGTGCTGGCGTCCATTAAACCTAGGCTTTTCCAAATTTGGTTTGATTTGGTCTGATTTGAATTATTACGTCGGAGGAGAGGTTTATTGGGACATACAAACTGTTCACCATTCGCCTTGAATTTCTTGCTGCAGAGACTGAGAGTTTAATGAGGTTTCTAGCCTGGGGAGTGAGAAGACTGTTTGGCTCTCTCTGAGTTCTTCAGCAAAGGGCCAGGCCAACTAACTCACACTGATGCTGGTTTATAAAATTTATTTCATAAACAGGGTTTCAGGTAACACAGGAAAGCAGTCCTTAGTGTGCTCTGTAACCCAGAAGCTAGTCGCCCTTTTAGCTCTAGTACCTATAGTCACAAGAGGAGGCATGCAGGAGGCAATGCTGCAGACCTACTTATGTGGGATAGGTTCAGATTTTTAATCTACATTACATCTTTCACCTACTTTAAGGACATACCCGTCTGTATTTCTCTGAACAATTCTTTACTCTCTACTCTTTAGGAAATCCTAAAGCTTTAGAGATTATCCCAGATCTCTGATACTCAAATCTTTTCAGTACATTTCTCTTTGGTCAAGTAAGGTATACTCACTCTGTTGACCTGCCCTCAGATTCACAGATTCTTTTCGCTGTTTCTAAATCCATGTATTAATTTTTCATGCCTGTTATCATGTCTTTTATTTCTAATATTTTGTTCCATTGATTTCTTTTCAAAGTTTCCTTCTTTGCTAGGGTTTTCCATGTTTTTATTTATTTCAAGAGAACTCATAATTGAAGCATTCGGTGGCAGCTGCTTTTAAAGTCTTTGTCAAGCTTTTTTATACATTTAATCGTGGCAATGTTCTTATCTGTTTTCTTTCCTCATTTAAGTTGTAGTTTCCCTAGTTCTTGGTGTGAAAAGTTATGCTTAATGTGTCCTTGGTTCTGAAGACAAAGGGCTGCAACATCCTTGACCCTCAGTCTTTTCTAACAAGGAGTCCAAGTTTATGTGTAATGGAGAAATGGGGGTTGTGTATGTATGTACCACCTGATGGGCTCCTTCTCCTATTTCCCTACGTTTTCTTTCTTATAAGCTTTTTTTTTTACTTTATTTGTCCTCTAGGAAATTGTCTGCATGACACAGCAGATCAAGTCACCACAAGTCTACTCCTTTGGCTTTGCCAACACTGACGTTGGCTGGCCTTTGAGGGTCCCCTTACCTTCTTCATCCTGTTCTTGCATTCCTTTTACTGTTTTCAAGGAGTCTTTTTCTACTCATAAAGGCCACATCTTGTCAGTCTGTGTTTGGGCTCATTCTTCTTTGCATAATCTAGAGACTCACAGATCATGCCAAAGCCAGTTGTTTCCCACCACCAAAGTGGGTTCTGAATCCAAATACAAGGATGCTATTTGGTGTGGTTTTGTATATTTTTGCTAGCTTTTCCCAAATTTCTGTCTTTGGTACTGTTGCCTTCCCAAGGTAATGGACATCAAGGACCATCTGTTTCCTTTGAAGAAGATGATTAGTCATGAACTTCCTGGTCTGTATTGTCACTGCGTCATTCTTGATGGCTACTGTGCCTGAGCTGCAAAGGAGGAAAAGAGCCTATCTTCCTACTTCTTTTCTTAGGTTAGAACTCTTGTCCTTCGTCTTTATTTCAAAAGATTGTTTCCAAAAATATTCACACTAGTATTTTTGTCTGTTTGGTAAAGTTGGAAAAATAGGCAGCTTTCACATCCTGGACTTTTTAAAAGCACACTGTGAAAACATGTAAGTACATGTGTTTTCACATTGAAAGTAGGGACTCCATGTTCCTAGTTCATATTTGCACCCTTAAGCTCACATTTTATGTCTCACAGCTCTATAGAGACCATGTTTTAGCTTTAAGAGCATCCACAGTTACTCCACTTAGTGGTGAATGTTTCTTGACTGATATGTCTGATTTTCTCATTGAAATGTGAATATTCAATTTTAATCTGAAATAGTAATGATACCTTAAAAACAGTGGTTCTCAACTTGTGGGTCATGACCCCTTTGGTGTTGCATATCAGATATTTACATTATGATTCATAAGAAGAGCGAAATTACAGTTATAAAGTAGCAACAAGATAATTTTATGATTGAGGGTCTCCACAATCATAAAGAATCACAGCATTAGGAAGGTTGAGAACCACTGCTTTAAAATGTATTCTTGAATATGTAGTTGGTTGGGGATGCTCTTGTTGGTAACACTATATTTTTATAGTACCATGAGAAAATACATACCATATAGATTCTTTAATGTTCTATGGGAAAACATTGTTTGACAAGCACACTCTTAGGGAGCAGGCAAATCAGTGAACCTTTTAAGTATATTTTGTGTGTTAGAACTGTATGATTTTTAAAAGACAAAATTGTTTACATTCTAAGACATATTAACTATGCATCAATAAAAAGGGGTGCATGAAACACCACATAAATGAAATTCATTGTTTACACTTAAATGATTTGAAAATTAGAAGAAACTTGATATATATAAGCCTTTATTTCCAAATTTCAGAATAGAAAATATTCAAATAATAGAGTCTAAATATTAAACTGCCTCTTCTACTTTTAGAAAACAATATAACCATGAGTGTAACAGCAACTCCCTTCTGTAACTGAAGTGATCTGGGCAGAGCCTGGGGTGGTTTCAAGTTTGAGTTGAGGGTATTGCATTAACACATTCCAAGTTTCCTTTCTTAACTTATGACTCTGGGGCTGAAATAATGATCTATTTTTTCTTCCCTTTAAAATAAATCTTTTCCCGCTTCTAACTACCAGGGGAATATTACGAAAACATTCAGAACTAACTTCACAGAACTAACACAGCCTAAAAACCATGCATCAGCATTGTGAAAAAGGCTGTATTCCCAAAGAGGTAAAAACTCCAAACACTGTCAGCAACACAGAACTCTTTACTGTTGATTCTGAGAAGCATTAAGTTTGGAGTTCTTGCTGCTCATTTAGCAAGAATAAACTCACAAGAAAGAGGCAGGATGAACAGAAAAGGAATATAAACAGGAAAGACTCCCCTGTGCCCTGTGTTATTCTTTATTGAGCAGCCTGCCTGACTCTGAAAGGTTTGAGAGATGAAGGTAAGATGGGACGAAGGAGGTGGGGAGCAGAATGAGGTCTAGAGTAGAAATTTTAACACTGCACAATGCCCTTTCTCCTCCACGGTGCCTTGTTCTTCCAGAGATGACCATAAATGACAGACAGCTTTAGAAAAGTGATGACCGCCCTTCACACACACATCTGATCCACAAACACAAGGCAGAGGGAAAACTAACTGGGAATGGCATTGGGTTTTGAAAGCTCAAAGTCAACCCCCCTCTCTCCCCCACCAAGTGAAACATTCTCCAATGAGGCCATATCTCTTCATCCTTCCTAAACAATTCCAACAAACGAGTACTAAGCATTAAATATATGAGTCTATGGGGAACATTTTCATTTAAATCAGCACAGGGAAGCCCCAGTCCACTGGAGAATGCCATCCCTGGAGCAATAGGCCTGAACTGTCTAAGAGTGGTACCTGGGGATGCAGGCAAAGAATGTTAGTAAGCAGCGTTCTCCCATGGCCTCTGCTTCAGTGCCTTTGTTGGCTTCATTTGATGATGGATGTTAATCTGTAAGCTGAAATAAACCCTTTACTTCTCAACTTAGCTTTGGACATAGTGTTATCATGGCACCAAAAATCAAACTACAACACAACCTAGACCTTCCATGAAGACAGTCTGGAACCTGTAAAATGAAGTAAACCCTTGTGGTAGTTTTGGTTGTGGTGTTTACCACAGTAGCTAAGAAGTAAACTAGAACAATACCAAAATGAATATACAGTGCCCAACATGTATATTGCCAGTGATGCCAAACAAGACAAGTCTCTGTCTTCTTGCTTCAGATATTATATGCTAAACAAATGACTTTCCTATTGTTTTTTTACCCATTTGTGACTTTTGTTGGATTTTCACTGTTTGAAATGCCTTGCAAGGGCAGCACTTCAATACTGTACTAGTAGGTGCTTATAAGTATAAGAAGGTTGACATATGCCCTACTGAGGAAATGCTTGTGTTAGATGGCCTTCCTTCAGGCAGGAATTATAGTGCTGTTTTCTAATAGTTCAGCACTTCTTATTTGAAAACATGTATCAAACAAGTTGCCTTTAAACACAAACATGCAGATAGTGAAATTATACATTGGTTAATGAAGACAGTGTGACCAGTGACTGGTGGAAATCTGACTCTGTATAGCCCACCGTAGTAATGCTTCTGTGTTTGATAGCTTGTTATTTATACTATTTTGTAACTCATAACTTCAGCAAATAACCAGACCCATTTGTAAAAAGCTATGATAAGTGTAGGAAGCAATACACTGACTACAGAAGCTCATCCTTACAGTGTTGAGGCAGTTGAGAAAGGGGAAGAAAGGGTAGATGGATCACAGCTACTAAGGATGGGTAGACATTACTTAGGTACCTGAAAAACACAACTGCTCTGGGTGGGGGTTGTGTTCTGGACAGAGAAAACAATGTGAATTCCTTGAGAGAAGATGGTTTGACGGACTCATGACATAAGGAGGGACAACTAGTCATCTGGGATAGGTCTTTTAAATACCACTCACGTTGTGCCTTAAGGTCCAAGATCAAGGCCAACAAGGTTAATTCCATCAGAGAACTATGATAAAGAATCTATTTTGCATTGATTTGGTTTCTGGTCATTTGCCTATGACCTGTGTGTTTCTTGGCTTATGTGATATCACTTGTATGTGATATTCTCTCTGTGGTTGACTGAGTTCAAATTCCCCCTCTTTTCTAAGGACAGCAGTCACACTGGAATTGACATTTTGGACTTTTGTATGCTTCTTAACATACTGTGAGTACCTTTTGTTCAAATAAGGTTACATTATGAGATGACTGGGAGCTGAGAGTTTAAAATCAAAATTTTGGAGAAAACCACAAATCAAGCCATACAATGGAGGAAAGGACAACTAATAGTGGTTGAAGGATTTGGAGCCAGGGCCTGTAAAAGAACTCTGATGAGTGCAGACTTAACTCTAAAGGCAGGGTAAGGGGAAATGTGATTTAGTGGAGAACTATACTCTGCCTAGATTATATGATATTAGTTTCCTATTGATTTTGACCTATTTTAATGTTTTATAGCTACAATTTGCAATGCCAAATAATTCTTATAAATAGATGCAATTGACTTACCAAGATCATGCTTGAATTTGTATTTATACTTTGCGTATAGTTAGGACAGTTGTTGGATTCCAGTACTTTCAATGCTTAATGAGCAGAAGATAATTAACACACATTCATTTCTATATGTAAATAAAAGTTACTGTTTTTACCTTTTTTGGAAACCCATCTTGCAGAGCAATGTGAAGCCTTCCATGAGTAATAAACCAACAAAGGAAAATGTGTGCGAGTGAGGTTATACACTAGATCCATTATTTTTTTTAAATATTTATTTTATTATGTATACAATATTCTGTCTGTATGTATGCCTGCAGGTCAGAAGAGGG
>LOJH01014596.1:0-24020 GCA_001685095.1 Ellobius talpinus
TTATTAAACCAATGAAAGTAACACATAGACAGATGACCCTCCTCCATCATTGTAGGGGTCTTATTCAGTTGTGATTCAAATGACACAGTACATCTTGGGCTTTATTGTTCTAAGTACTGTGTACATTAATTCATAAAACATTTTTCTATGGCCATGTATTTAAGGGCTGACTATACAGAGTATAAGCATATCTACATATGAAGATGAAGATACCTGCCAGGACCTAACAAGCCTTAGAAGAACCTCCACAGAAGCCTATCACTACCTCTAGGGATGAACTCTGGGTCAGACGCAACTTTGATCCACTAGGAACAAAGTGGAACACTGTTGTAACAGTTAAATGCAGAAAGGAGGGTCCAAAGGACCAGGTACCAGGCTGTAGATTGCTCTATAAAACCAAGAGAGTGTATGTGTGGTGTATCTTGCTCACAACTTGTAGCCCTGCCTGATTAGCCAACCCTGATCCGGGTCCCTTGAATGGTTTTGCTACTGCCCCTCAGTGACTTCCTCTGCCTTGTGCTAACATGGCTGCATCTCCAGCAGTTTGATCACAGGGCACTTGACTTGTTAAGGTTGTCACAGACTCTGATGGGAGGAGCACTGTGTCCTGTACAGGCCCAGAGCAGGGCATGGCCCTCGAGGGGAAAGAGAAAGAGTGGAATGAAGGTCATATCAAGGTCAGTCCAAGGTGAAGGGGGATGAGGGATGGAAGTGGAGAATTCACCTGGACAGCATTTATAGTACAAGTTGTTTGTGAGACTGTTTATCCAGAAGTCCGTCTATGGTATAAACTATCATCTCAAGTGATTGTCAATATCATTTAAAAACAGGCCCTTAAAAACAAGGACAGGAGGAAATAATTGGGACATCTATTAAGATTAAAGTGGTTTATTTTTGTGTATGTATTTAAACTATGCCAGCAATGCAATTCTATAAATAGTTATGTGATGAATCCCGTGTTATACTTTACCTTGCTTCCACATTTGCTGTTTCCCAGAATCCTCCAGTGTAGTGTTACCGGTTAGGCTGGAGGGATTTTAAGATACCACTCCATTTTCATGTTAGACACAATGGAGCTGAGCCATTTGACATAATTTGTATGGAAATCCTTTAAATTCTGACTGCCTAGAGATTAAAGGGACCCATAATGGACATAATACATACCAAATATAAATACAATCCATGCGTTTCCACTCTTCACAGCAACCTTAGCAATCTATACAGGCAGTTGATGATTAGTAACACAACAGTGTAGTTCCTTCTGGGTCATGTGTGTGTGTGTGTGTTAAATGTATTTTACTTTAATTAAGAATTAAATATACACAATTTATTCTAAAGTTGAAAAGCATGGACTGTTTTATTACAGATTTCTAAGGGACAATTTTAATGTAATTTTAATATTAACACCTTAAAACAGAGATAAAAAGTGATTTTGAATAACAACAGAGAGGAATAAAGAACTACACGCAATGTGAATTTTTATGATGCTTGAAGCGCCTGGAGTTTTTCATTTCAGCAGCCAATTCCCCTAAGAATACACAGGAATGGAGGAAGCTGCAGCTTAGGGTCTCTTCTGTGCAGGGGCTCCCACGCTGGCCTATGCGGTGATTTCATAGTCTGCTACTATGTTTCCACGAAAACTTCAGCACCAGGTATTTTACCAGCAATTAATCTTTCCCCCTTGCTGCTCTTCCCTTCCCAACACATGTAAGTTTGTGTCTGGTGGCCCTGGGGTGACGGCAAAGGTCTTTGAGAGCTAACCAAAGAGAAGCTGAGCTGAAGATCTATTTAGCAAGCAAATTTCAAAATAAATGCACCTGCCTTGCAGGTCACATCTGTGCAGAATTATTGTTAGTCAGCTGAGTGTAGGAATGTTTCTTGGAACATCCAGCATCTAGCCTTCAGCAGGAGGATGTGACACCCCACTGATAGTGTCATAATTACGGACCCATGTTACAGGTTGCTCCACACATGTATGGGGAGGGAGCTAGAAACATTTAGTTTCATGATTTCTGGATTTTATATATTTCACAATATTCATCAGCTCATTAAAACTCAACTGGGCATAGAGTGCATGAGACAGATGCAGGAGGATCAGGAGTTCAAGGTCACCCTTGGATACGCAGTGAGTTTGAGGCCTGCCTAGGCTTCAGAGACTTTGTCTCAAACAACAAAACAATGAAAAGAATAAATTAAAACTTAGGACTTTCTCTGCCTGTCTTCATTATAATATATATTTATTTTGAATTGGCTTTCTAAGTCCCAGGTTGTTTATTTTTTAAAGACTGTTATAAATCACACTGCTTCAGGTCCATCCAAACCTGGTGCTCAGGGTTTGCTACATTTATGATGGAAGGTAGAATATTACTTGTGGTTCAGATACTAAATGTGAAAGATCAGATTTGCACACTAAGATAGTTCACAAAAGTTATATATCTGATGTCCTCTCTAAGTCAATAAAGTTATTTATTTTGTCAAACAAGTCACCAAAGGCCTAATCCTGTGTTATATCAGTCATGAGTGACCAACCACATAGAAAAAAATACCAAGATGAAAACGTAGAGAAAAAAATGGATTCCAGCAAGACTTTCCTAGCAATAAAAGCAAAAGACAGAAAACCTTGTGAATTCAAAACAATGAACCCAAAACCTTGTATTTATTCCTCTCCATCTCATTAAGATATTACAAATTTGAGGTAATATAATTTCATTATCAATGGGAAAATAACTTCTGTCATGCATGGTACTTAACCATATTCACAACTGGCATTTTTATAACCACATTATCAAACAGAGTCAGGATATTGTGTTGGTTAATCTTGATTGACAACTAGTTGACCATAAAATTGCCATGGAAAGAAAGCTCTGGGCCTATTTGTGAGTAACTAAGTTAAGATAAATAGGGCAGGAAGACACTGTCCCCCAAATGTGGGTATTTTGTCACAGCAATAAGAGAAGCAACTTAAGCAGCCTCTGACAACTGTTTTGTAAATGTACACATACAAATACTTACATAATAAAACTGGAAGGTGATAGTTTAAATAAGGATGACTTACAACACCAGTATAAGATCACAAGCCTGTAATCACGATAGGCACCCTGAAGTAGGAAGATTGCCAAGTGGAAGGATAGCCTGGGTTTTGCTAAATAGTGACACCTGGTCTTTGTCATCCCATGACACACAGACACACACATAAACACAAGGGAGGAGGGGGGAGAGAGAGATGCCTTTCAGGAGGAAGATTGCCAAGTGGTAAGACAGCCTGGGCTATGTTACATAGTGACACCTGGTCTTTGTGTTACATAGTGACACCTGGTCCATGACACATAGACACACACATAAACACATAGGGATTGAGAGAGAGAGACTGACAGCGAGGTCACAGAGTGGGGGAGGTGCCCCATAGAGGAAAGTGAAATTATCATTTATCAGACTGCATTTATTACCCATGTTAGGGCAAGAAAATTGAACTTTTACCTACTTCATTAGCTGCAAATCTAATCAACTCATAAATTGATCAAATGGTGTTAAGAAAGCCCTGAAATTCTGAAGCTAGCTTAGTTATAACCTCAAAGAAATGAAAGAAAGAAGAAAAAGGCCACAATACACAAAATACTGTCCAGCATTCTCTAGATTACTCCCTACAAGTTGTTTGGCTTTGAAAATTTTAAAGTAAAATCCTTTATCATGCATAAAAATATAAATAAATTTTTTAAAAAGATAGTCTTAGGTAATGGAAGGGATAGACAGGGGAGATGGGGAAGGAGAATGAGGGACAGGGATAAATCAAAACAGAGTATAATGGCATACGTTTATAAAAATGGCATGGTGGATCCCATCACTTTCTATGCCTATGTAAGCCCATACTTCAAAAAACTGTGTATTTTTATTATTCATTCTTGGTCTGTAACACTCTGTGAGTGCTTTTATTTCCTACCTGTACAAATAAAGGAAGACTAATGCAGCCACTTAAATGCAAAACTTCCTACTGAGACAAGATATTAAAGTGAAACAACATTCATTTTGGTGGAAACCCTGAAGAGTAAAATTTAAATGGTTGTCTGGTATAGGGCACCAAAATCATGCATTCGGAACCGACCAACGGGTGGGTGCTCAAATCATTTTGCAATCAGGAACCCACTGCTCACTTCCAATTATGTAATAGTGGATAATGAGCCCATCAGAGGGCACTGCTCTGGAAAGAATGGCCAGGACTTCCTGCAACCCCTCCTACTCCTGGCAGGGCAGGAGTTTATTTAAGGTACAAAGCTGGCGGGAAGGCCTGGCTCTGAACAGCGAACAACTGGAAAGATGCATCAGTGTAACTCCTGCTGCTTGAGAAGAGCAAGGATAATTACTTTACCCCTGACTAACAGGGATGAAATTAAGGTAGGCTAGCTCTCTTACACTGCAAGGCCGGGAGTCTCTGTTGTGGCTGAACTATGCTTCCAGCAATAGTAAAAACAAAATATGTGTTTCTTAGGATGGGGTTGTCTTGTAAGGAAAGAACAACGCCCAAGGGTGTCTGGGAGGCAAAGCAATCCTACAGGGTGGAATGCATAAGCAGCTAAAACTGTAAGTCAGAAGACTTGAAGAAATGACATTTTTCCCCTTTAGATTAATTTACTTCACTTTATATAATGTGGGCTTTGTCCACATGTACACGCACCACATGCATGTATAGAGCGCTCACAGAGGTCATAAGTGCTGGGCCAGATCCCCTGGAACTATAATTTCAGATGGTTGTGAATGATAATTACAGGTGGGTGCTGGAAACTGAACCCAGGACCTCTGCAAGAGCGGCTATTGCTCTTAATCACAAAGACAGTTTTCCAGTCTCAAGAAAATGATATCTTCCTCACTGTTCTAGATCCTTTATCTGACTCACTGGAGATGAATGAGCTGTCTTCTGCCTAGGATGCTGCATCTCAAGCAAGTGCTGCATCATTTAGAACATGTGTTGGACATTCATGTGGCATTCCAACTGGGTTAGCTCTAAAGCAAGAGCTTTTTGCAACCCTGCCTGGCTCAAGATCACAGTTCATAAGGAGGGCATACATAATCAATGTCAACAAAATTGACTCTGTCTCCTTCTGTGTGGCAAACTTCTAAGGCAGCAAGCGCTAATCTGTCCTAGAGTTAGGACATAAAAACAGCAGAGCCACTCTCGGCCTGCTAAGTGCAAAGGGCAACAAAAGGGATCTCTAATCTGTGTTAGGCCACAAATACAGCAGGATGGAAACAAGGTTTCTCAGCATCTGGGCGGAGTCAGAGGAAGCCAGGCCTTCACTGACTTTTGCACATCAGTCCCATTACTATCTAACTCTGAGGAATAGAGCAAGGGAGGTGCAAAGGGTATTCGCTCCTTAAATCCAGAGACTAAAAGTTCTGCCAGGTGACTTGGAAATATGTGACGGAAGCCTCTGTGGTACATCCTGCATAAGCCTCCTGCAGTACAGCCCACCTGCCTCCCACCTGCACAGCCCACCTGCCTCCCACCTGCACAGCCCACCTTCCACAGCCCACCTACCTTCCACCTGCACAGCCCACCTTCCACAACCCACCTGCCTCCCACCTGCACAGTCTACGTTTCACAGCCCACCTGCCTGACACCTGCACAGCCCACCTTTCACAACCCACCTGCCTCCCACCTGCATAGCCCACCTTCTACAGCCTGCCTGCCTCCCACAAGGTAAATCTTTTTCCTCCCTTTTCAGATCTCAATTCCCGAGATTTTTCCCCCTATACTGGTTTAAGTTTCCCCTATTATTTCTTTGAGAAGTTTGACTCTCAAATAATACATTTTCATAGAAATTGTGAATGCATTTCAACTAAATGAAAAAGAAAATCTCCTAAAGCTTTACTTTGTAAATAGATGGTCATTGACAGCTTCAATGAATACCCTGCCAGTGTCTCCCTATGTACACACAGCACACTACATGGGCTTTTGTTTATGTTTGTAAACTAAATCTTCCTTGGATGATTTCTTGGTATAGAGAAACTGCAGTATGGAACAATTAAAAGGCACATGAACTGAAACTGGGGTTGGGAGGAGGCAAAACATATCATAACAAATCACTGCTTGCTTCCCAAGTGTAACTCCACTTACAGAATCTAATTGACTCTATAAAACTGGGAAAAAATGGAGTAGAATTAAAATTAACTATTCTGACTAAAGGGAATATTTTTAAGGAAATCATAACAAACTACTAAATTAATAAGGCACAAGGGAGGGCTCCTGTGGTGGCAGAAATAAAATTCCAGGTTAAGTTTCTGAAATTCTGTTGACTTAAGCAAAAATAAAAACAATGCCATCTTCTCTTAAAAATAACTTCCTTCATAATTTATCACTATGCCATAGCCATCAGTGTCCACTGCTTGGGCAAAGCAACAATTTCTAACCTAGCAATAAAGATGCAATTCCTGTCACCTTGTAATACACAACCAAGAGTGGACAGCTCCTGTGGTTCAGATTTTGATCAATCAAGATAATAATTAAAGGGTGATGAAAAATGGAGAAACAATCCCACTGAGAATCCGGGGTTGTGCTGCCCAAGCCACCTGAGGATTGTGGACGGCTTATTCGGCACACTGAGTGGTTCTCCATCTCGCACTGCTCACTGCTCAGCCTGCTCTGTTTGTTAAAGGCTGGCTCACCGCCAGCACCGCACTTCCCTGGAAGCTTGCCAATAACCTGTGCTACTTTAAGGAACATAAGGAACTGGCCCAATGTTTGGCCGCTGGGTCCCTTGACCTCCCTTTCTCCACAGATCTACTTCCCACTCTATCTCAGTCATCACTCTGGCTCCCCTTCCTGTGCCAGAAAGTTAAAATTCCCAGTCTTTTACCACCAACTACTTCACTTTCCAGATTGCTGCCAGACCCCATTTGCCCCAGGGCTAGGTGCAAACTGGTGGTGTGTGTTTATGTGTGGCATGTGTGAATATATGTTTTGGGGTGGGAGATGTTGGGGTATGGGTGGACAGAAGGAGAAAGCAGTGTGAGTGATTACTAATGCTAAAGTGGTCAAGCTTTTCAAACCATGGTATAAGAAATATAATTTACTGTGTGATCGCAGAAGAGATGAATGGAGGGTGGAGTCAAAAGAAGCTTAGGTTGACCACTTCTGAACAGCTTGTTAAGAATAAAAAATAAATAAATGAAAACACATAAGAGGAAACAGAAACACAGGTAAGTCTTATCATGGAACCCATGGAAAGGGAAAAAGCAAAATGTTTTAAGTTACATAACTTTATGCAGTAAAGTGTGGTAATTCTCATTTTGAAACCAAACAAAAATATACCAAAATCTTAAATGGGAAAGAGTACCAGCAAGGATACACAAACCTTCCATTCCAATTAAGAAACAAATCTCTTACACTCATCATACAATAGTCTTTAGAGGTCAACTTCGCAGCATCTGTCAAAGGACTTTTTTTTTTGGAGAAAGACAACTGAATCCAAACATCTATAACCAGCCAAAGCCATGGAGAGCAGAAAGGGCGAGTGATCTGAAAAACCTGCATCTCTGAAATAAACCAAAGATATCTGGTGATGGTGAATGTACGATGCTTCTTTCCAAAGACTGACAAAATTCTCTGAAACAAAGATGTAAACGATGGATTTCATGATTAAGAAGGCGTTTGAAGGCGTATACCCAACACTGCGAGGACTAGCAACCTCACCTGCCAGAGGTGTCGTGGGTATCACACACTCAATAGCAACTGACTTTTCCCTTGTTAGGCTCGTTTTGTTTGAGTTTAGAGATACAGTTTTCAAATGAATAAGACATAGACTGCGAAACCATCCTCTATGCTAATAATTTCCCCTCGGCTACTTCTCTTGTACTCTGCTCAAGTTCTCCTCACAGGTCAGATTCTGTGGAAACAGATGCTGAAATGTCATGTGTGGTGCACGATATTTTTAGAGGGGGAAAAAACCTCTAAAATTATATTCCTAGAGCTGGAGAAAGAGAGAGCATAAGCCAAGCCATATAAGAAGCAAACTGAAAGCAAACTCCAAAAGGTTTTGCTTTAGCCGGGAGCTTTAGAGGAGGTTTCCATTAATGTAGCCCACAGTTAGAACCGAAAGTTCCCATTGCAGTCATCAGATGTGAAATGGCGCAGGAGGAATGTGATCTCTTGAGGACCAGATCTGTGCACCTGAAACAGACCCTGACCTAGAGTCTGTCCTAGCTACTATGGGTTCTTCCTTAGAAAGAGATCTGAATACCTGTCACAGCACTTTTCTGGGGCATAGCTTTGAAAAATATCTTAGCAGTAGTTTAATGGGTGGGACAAGAGAATGAAAATGACATAGATTGTTGCATGTCTGGAATATGTTCCTCTTAATGTTATCTAGTCATGGGCTGCTGCTTTTGACAGATGAGGAGACTATAGCAAATCGTGGGAGAATGAGCCTTGCCATATCAAATTAGAACAAACATCCCTGGTGTGGCAGGAAAATCTGCCTTTAGCCTGAGTGTGGGTGGCTCCCCTTAGAATGTTCTAAGGCCAAAATTGAGTGAAGCCCCCATCGCTCGAGACCTGGAGACAGAGTGACCTCTTAGTGAAGGGTCTGATCTATGGAACACCTTTCTTGGTGACTGAACATGCAGCTGTCACCACCTAAATAATCTTTACCTTTTCCTCATGAGCTAGGTAGGCCACAAAGAACATGACTCTAATTTACAGTCAGAGTTCCTCAACAATAAGAATGCTCACAATTTTCCTCCAGTCATTCATGGGTTAAAGAATGCTGAAGGAAGACTTGGGTATTCTCAGCTCATTGCTGACTACTGAAGCAACTGCTCACTTTCCTACCAGAGACCCATGAGTGTAAGCTTCTTCTCTCCTCCACCTTTCTTGCCTGTCGTGTATGAGACTCTGTGCAAGGTGAAAAACCAAGAAACTGGATTGTCTTTATTTTCAGTCCAAATGCCATGAATGACATAGTCAGTCCCAAGAGCGCATTAGCTAACCACCAGAAAATTCACTTCATGACCAGGTACACATCTCACCTCACATTACATCCTGAGTTCATTCCCTGCAATAAGTGATCATAAATTGAGTGACAAAAAGAGAAGGCTAAAGACCTGTTTGAAGTACATTTAATTAAGTGGTCTATTGGAATTTAAATAATTGACATATGAATTAATATTTTACTTAATTTAAAAAGAATAAAAAACAGCCTTCTTGAGTTTTACTTTACTAATTGGTTGGTTTTATAATTTCAGTATAAATGTTTCCTTAATTTAAAAATAGCTATACTCAGAACCACAGTTCTCAAGGGGTATCATGATACACAAATGTAATCCCAGCACTCTGAGGCAGAAGCAGGAAGATCCCTGTGAGTTCATGAGTCTGGTTTATATAGTGAGTCTCAGGACAGCCAGGGTTATATAGCAAGACCCTGTCTCCATAAAGGGGAAAACAAAACAAAACAACACAACACAAAAACTACAGGGGCATGTGAACTGTATCTGCCCTTTCTTTTCTTTTCCTTGTTTACAAGACAAAATAAGGTTTTTTTTACAGGAAACTATGGTTCGGATATGGGTCACACTTAGAAAGGTCTCTCTGCTTGGACTACAACAGTGACACTAAGGGGACAGAACCTTTACGAGATGGGTCCAGTGGGAGGTGTTTAGTCATTGGAGACCCCACCTTTGCGAGAGAGCTAAGCATCAAAGGAGTACAGATTACCAGGAGATCAACTGGTTACAACGTGTACGGGGCTATCCCCATTGGTCTTTTTGCTTTCTCCTATGTAAATGACTCTATCAATTGATGCTAAGCAATACCATGTTCTTAAGCCCCTAGAGATCAAAACAGATATAGAACAGGAGCATACACACACAGAGAGAACGTGTGTGAGTGTGTGTGTGTGTGTGTGTGTGTGTAGAGAGAGAGACAGAGACAGAGAGAGAGAACTTTGTAACACAATAAACAAGCCTAAGGTTTCAGCAGCTTGAGGTTAGAGAAATAAACAATATTTTGTTTCAGCAAATTCATTTAAAAAATTTTCTAAATACTAGTCTAGAAAGCAATGTGTATGAGCAAAACAGGTATTTAAATTTTTTGAATTGATTTTAAAGTTACACTGACATTTTTCTAAGCTGCAAAATGTTCCCATTTACTATTCCTGTACATATTCATGATCTGTAAGTCTTTTAACTCAGTTCCCTGCAATCTTGTCCTGCGTGCAGCGAAGAACAGGCCAAGTTTGGCCGCATACCTGTTTCTCTACTTCAGCCAAGTGTCCAGCTTTCTCAAATAATCTCGTTCGTTGCTGAAATCACACAAAGACTTTTCATTTGGCGCCTGCTTTATTTGAAATGAGGAATTCTACCATCTTGTCCTAGTTCAGTCAACACGAATGCTCCTGTACTACTATCATTGCGAATGAAGTTTTCATTCCAACATTCTGCCAGCCATGCTAAAGTGAGTCACCGGAGCTGCTGGATCAAAGGAGGGCGAAGGGCATGGCTGCAACAAGCATGACTGGAGCCCCTGTTTTCCTTGGAGATCTAAATGACTCCCAGCTTCACCATGTCCAGTCATCTGCCAGTTCCCTAAACACACATGAGTCAGATGATCAATAAACCCAGAAAACAGAGAAGGCAGGGACAGGGGAGTTAGTCAGCGTTCCTCCAACATCTGAAAACTGCCTTTCAAAATGAAAGGCAACAGAAGTCAGAGAAAATATTCGGAGTGCACCCAATACTGAGTTTTTTTTATGCACCATTCATGACATTTAATCGGTGATCTCAGCTCTTTGTCATGGGCTCTCTGAACTCATTTTTCCTACCCACCTCTTATCACACAGATGAGAGAAACTATTTCAAGTGGGTGTAATGGCTTTGTCTCAAGCATTTCAAAATCCTCCACCACCTGCACAGGAAACACTGACTGAAAACCAGACAGGCTCCTGTAGAGCAGCAAGGATGGGGGGCAGGAGGAGTAGGCCAGGGTCACATCTAGTTATCACACAGTAGAATGAAATCAACAAGTGAGTCAGGCTACTCCTGGTGAAGATACAGGACATTGTCGCTCAGGCCCTTGCTCCCTAAGACACAGCCTAACTCACTGATGACTGTCATGGATGTACTGTGTGAGCCATGCTGAGGCTTCAGTAACACCAAGTAGACCCTACCTCACAGAAGCCCAGTAGATGAAGAATGAAAGCCACATGAGCAATGAACAGTACATAACGTAAGAAACACCCAGCACAGGAACATACTTAATCATTGTGGGGACAAGAGAGAAAAAAATAGAAGCAAGGAATAGATGAAGGAGGATTTGGCCTTGTAAGGGAGTACAGAGGTTTTCCCACTTAGAAAGTGACGAAGTGAAACTCTGGCCAAAAGCACACAGTGACTCATAGTCAGGAAGAAACAGGCTCAGAGGGTTTGGAGAACAGTAAGGAGTATGAAATGTTTCTCTGTGGACCACAACCTCAAATGTGAACCAGAAATAGTTGACTTAGCCCCATAGTAAATAGCCTGGATGTTCTATTGCCGAAAAGGACACATGGACCTGCCAGTGGACATGCAATTGAAAGGGTGTGGTAGCTAGATTTTTGTATGCAAGGCAGTCTAACTAACACAATGGCTCAGTGTCCTGACATCTGAGGTAAGCTGTTTGTGCTTTCAGGTCATCTCTAGCAAGCACTGAGGAGATATGCCAGTAGGAGAAGCCTCTGACGTCACCAGGCCTCAGTTTCCTCTTCTGTGAAGTGACAATATGAACACCATCTCTTCACAGGATTACTAAGAGAGATTTCCATATAAAAACCCTTGTACATAAAAGGAAGCAAGGGTCTCTCTCTCCCAGGTGAGAGTTAGAAGCCTGCCACATACATCATCAACTTGAGTCGAACCCACGCGGGTGGTGAGGACCAAACCAAGGCTGGACTTAGACATTGTATCTACACACATGCTCTCATGCACACATACACATAGTAAAGAGATAAGCAAAATAAATTCAAAAGAAAAATTCTGGATACCATTTTATTTTAGAAAAAGAGTTGATTGTGGAGTACCACCCAGAGGGGAAAAGAGTATAGGGAAAGATTTCAATTAGGATGCTACTGAAAATTTTATGTGAGAAAATTAAGGGAATTTGAGTACCTTTCTCTGTACAGATATCCATACTCATTCATTATGTCATACAATTAACACAAAATCTAAAATACAGCCTAAGTTGCTATGGGTGTATTCCAGCTCTGTCTGTGCATATGTAGGTCCTAAATGTAGCTTACAAATGAAACACACGTGTTTCCTAGACACAACCTAGAAAGCACCACCCGCGAATGAATAATCTGAAATGTAGTAAACTGTAATGCAAATGACTTAAATGATGATCTTTTTCCTTCTTTGTCTGTCAGGAGACTCTCAGATAAGGGACAGGATGATGGTGGATCCACTAAGAGACGGAGTGAGTCACAGTGTCTGAAGCAGCGGCCAGCAGAAACCGAGGGAGCTTCTGGTTTCGCAGCTCTGTTTTCTGCTCACAAAGTCTCAATTACTGGAAAAAGTTCAGAAATCTTTACCAAAAAAGCCCATTCAAAATCCTGAAATTCTACTTCTCAAAAAATAAAATAAAATAACATTGCTCACCAGTTTAGAAATAACATCTAACCCTCAAAATGCTACGCTGTCATTACTTCTAAAAATAAGCTGAACGAATCAAAGTCTTGAGGTCAGTTTCAAGTAATGTGCTGTGGCAGCCACAGGAGCAGTGGCCCCATTCTGTCCTACTGTGGGCAGAGGACTCCCTAGGACGGATCTGCTTTTCCTCATTTTGGACACCATCTGCCGAGGGCCAGCTGCTGCTCTCTGCACAGGTCTCTGGATGGAGGCTCAAATTCCCCAGGACTGGGCCTCTTCTCTTTGGGGAGGCACCCAGGAGAGCAGAGCAGAGCAAAGGCCCCCAAAGCAGCAGTTTTTCCAAAAACAGCTAGGTGTCTCTCTTAATACCTGCCATCTGCATAAAGCTGAAACCACCACCAAATGCAAAGCTTTCACCTGATGGGATCACTGAATAGATACAGCTTATCAAATTGAAAATTTGAGTGTCAATGAAGGCTTGTAGATTCATTTAATCAACTACAGAAAATCAGATAAAGCAATCAAAATTATGATACTTCAAAGGAAATGGAGAATTTAGCTTTATATGAATATAGTCCTAAAAACCATGCACTTACTAGAATGCATAACGGACAGCTTTGAAAGTCAGTGTGTCATCGTTCCTTTTCAAGGAAATGACAAAAAATAAAACAGATGATGACAGCGAATGCTGAGTCATTAAAGTGTGCTTAATTTTAGGCAACAATTTCAGCTATTAAGATGCTTCTAAGTCCCAAACAATAACATATACAGAAGGTGCCCCCATAGAAATCCTTGTACAGATATCTAAATAATTAGTCATGGAAAACTTTAAAAATTTTTCTTTGCAAATATTAAAACTGCTAAAATTTTAGTTAAGCTCTCTTTCTCGTGTCCACAATGACATCTTAAATCTTCTTACAAAGAAGTCATGTCTTAAGTCTTCTTACGAACCAGGCGCGGTGGCACACATCTGTAACGTTAACATTGTAGAGGTTGAGGGAGGAGGGGACGCCAAGTTCACAGACAGCCTGTGCTGCACAGTGTGATCCTGCCTCAAAACAAGCTGTCATGGTTCTCTTATCCCAGCTTCAACACATTTACTTCTACAAGAGAAACACAAAGAATACTACTACATAATTACTTTTTTCTCTGAGTCAATAAGAATATTTGAAATTAGATCTGCAAAAATGTTGAGCCATATGTCAGGTCTCTAGCATCCTATTTTGCCCTGGATATATTTTTAATATGATAATTGTCAAAAGAACAAAGCCTTCAGCCATGATTTCTCAGTAACATAGATAGCTTTCTCTGGGGTTTGTTGTTTGTTTTGAGATAGGATCTTGCTTTACTGCACAAGCTTGTTCAGGACCCCTAAGTTCAACTGACACTTGTGCCTCAAGCTTCCCAAGTATCTGAGACTAGAGGCGCAAACCACTACACTCTTCAAAGGACATGCTCTTATTGATATTGGCCAGTGAGACAGTTTACGCCAAATTCACACATTTGTCAAAGTAAACTTACTAAGCTTCTTTCTTATTTTCAATATAGGTATTGAAATATACCATATTGCTCAAATAGTGACTTTTTCTCAACTTAAAATAATTTTGTTTTGTTTTGTTATTGTTGTTGGTTTTCGAGACAGGGTTTCTCTGTTACTCTGGAGCCTGTCTTGGAACTCCCTCTGTAGAACAGGCTGGTCTCAAACTCACAGAGATTCACCTGTCTCTGCCTCCCAAGTGCTGGGATTCAAAGTGTGCACCACCCCTACCCATCTTAAAAGGACTTTTTAAAACAGAAAAATAGAAAAGTTTTAAAATATAAAACTTGAAGAGAGGATACAAATTTTCCAGAAACACATACATACTCTCTCTTACACACACAATATATTAAAGCGTTTACAAGAGTCACCAGAAAGCTAGCCAAGAGCACAGACATTTTCTTCATTTGTACCAATTTTGTTTTTTTTCCAAATCAGAGTTCATGAAACTATTAATGTCCTTCCCTTCTCCCCTGCCCCAATTTGAGGGAAATAATCCTCATGCTAGATTTTCAGCCATGTATCACTGAAGTGGAAGAAGACATACTTAGGAGCATCCAGACACCATGTTTTATGCTCCACCGTATTCTGTTACAAATCACTAATAAGTTATAATCAATAGGAATCATCCAAGGAGTACAATGTCCATATAATATGGTTGGCTCAAAACGTTTTACCTAATACTGACTGGCCAGCTATGGTATTTTCTGTAGACCATGGACACTAAATATTTTAAAAGCAAGTCAGGTCATGAATCAAATCAATATGAGGGCTAACCTGCAAGAATGAAAAAGGAAGTATCCCTAAAAGTCACCAATCCCCTTACTGGAGCACGAATGTCTGGAATGGACCAGAGGAATTTGTCCACAAGCTTGGAATTAATACATGACCCCAAAGCAGGCAGTGACAAAGTGTGCTTCATTCAGCAAGTACTGAGTTCCTATTGCAGCTGAACAAGGAAACTTTTCAGTCTCTGAGATCTTTCAACTGGCATCTGCTTTATGAGAACCGAGAAGCTCGAGAATTCTTTGGCTTCCCCTGTGCCAGAGGGTCTGTCTGGGCAACTTCTGACAGTTCCTGTCAGTCATGGTAGAACAGCCAAAACTGCTTTGTGTCCACTCTTCCTTTGCCCCAAGATGGAACATAAGATCAGCAGGTCCTCTTTCCTTTATCTGTTCTTGTTTCACTCATCACGGAAACAAGCCATTATCAGATGGTTCTGTTACAGGACCATGCATGATAGATATGACCAAATAATGCTGACATTCATAAAAGAACAAAGTCACACTGGTGGGGGAAGGGGATCTAATCCAATAAGACAACCATTGAATACAACAGTCTCAGCCAAGAAAAAAATATTTAATCTCTTGACTAAATAATGACTAAGTTCTTAACAGCAGTTTAATTTCAAAGATCTTCTAGAAAAGTCAATATATATATACATATTTGCATATATTATATTCCAGAAGAATTTACACACACACACACACATTGGTTTTTGTTTTTGTTTTTTGAGACAAGATTTATATGTAACTTTGGATCCTATCCTGGAACTCACTCTGTAGAACAGGCTGGTCCCAGAGATGTGCCTGTCCAAAACTACATGTGTTACAAAGCTGTCTAAAAACTCTTAGGATGTGAAAGCAACACAAGGCAAAATAAATGAATCTGCCCATTACATCCTATGTGTCCTTCACCAGTGGGGCTAAAAGTTCACAGAATTTCAACTAGGAAACAAGTTATTTTCAAAGAGTAAAGCCCTGGAGACTGAGAGGGGGCATTTTCCCTCTGACTGTGTTCATACTTAAAGATGGGGGTAAGCTAGCTCTCTACTGCTTTCCAATTAAACTCCAACTTCAAGTATTTGCACAACTGCTATTATTGCATGTTTCTAAAATTCTGCTGTTGCCTGACTTCTTCTCTGATTCCTAGTAAACCCCATCATCCATAGCTGCATCTTCACACAGCAGGCCTTGGGGATATCCTTCAATGAGCAGGATTCATCATCCATAGCCCCATCTTCACACAGCAGGCCTTAGGGATATCCTTCAATGAGCAGGGTTCATCATCCATAGCCCCATCTTCACACAGCAGGTCTTAGGAATATCCTTCAGTGAGCAGGGTTCATCATCCATAGCCCCATCTTCACACAGCAGGCCTTGGGGATTATCCTTCAATGAGCAGGATTCATCGTCTTTTGGTTTCTGAGGCCAAGAAGTTTGCTCCCCTCTTTAAGCTCCTGCTTCCTTCATTCATGTCACAGAATTATCAATCTCCTGACCCTTCCAACTTCTGTCCTAAGCCTTCAGCCTTTCCCAATGAGGAGAAACAACTTTCCTATCAATAGTTAGCACTCCATACCCCACATTTGTCCTTTAAAAACAGGGATAGACGTGAGAAAACTCCACACACACACATATAATAATGTGTATATATAGCATGATCTATTGCCATTTCAGTTATTTACCAACTATTTAAAGATAGCATTCGGAAAAACAGACTGAGGCCTCATAGTTGACCTCCTTCTAGTGGTGTGATGGATGCTTGGCTTCATCCATCTTCAGGGCTAGGGAACTCATCTCCCCAACTGCTGCAGCTGAGGGAGCAGCTGGCTCTCAGTGTAGCCTTTCTTTGGGAAGGCTCTGGGCCAGAAAGACCTGCCCCAGCTGAGGAAACACTCTCAATGAAGGTCACTCTTGCGTTTAGTAGTAGTTTTGGTGCTACCATAAAGACATATCCCATCCTCTAAAAGAAGGACAATGTGAAAGGGCCACCCTAACTTTGAGTCCACTGTAGGACAGGCCGAGGCCTTTCTTAGGATGCATTACAGATTTAGCCCCTTGCTGTGTCTAGTTGTTCACATCATTCCCTCATGATATTGATCTAGAGCAAATCTTCCTAATAACACTTCTCTCATAAACCTCCAGCTCTGGCCCTGGTGTGTGGGGAACTCGATCAAAGATAAATTCCTACATAAGCTGGTTCTTTTCAATGTTTCTGACCTTGCTGTAGTCTTCTCTTTCTTTCATGAATAGTCAAACCCTTTTTTTTCTTTATTCTTGTCCTTGGTCTCAATGTCCACCTTCCTTTCTCTCTGGCGTACATGTATCTCCTTGGCTTTTCCCACGTTCCTGCTAAGCATTCAGGACTGAATAGTGCTAGCAACTATTCCTCACTGTTTGTTCTCAGGCAGCTCCACTGTCATTCTGCTAATCTGGATCATATCATACTGATTTCCATCAGAGTCCTTCTCACGGTCCCAAATGATCACACTAATTTGACTAGTTGGGTAAAAGGAACCTGTTGCCACCTCCAACATTCTTACACTCCTACTAAAGTGTTAAGTACTCGATGACAGGGAACATGGAATCTTGTTTTCCAGTCTTCTTCCAAAGGCGAAAATAGTGCCAAGCACATAATAGGTGCCCAACAAATATTGTTTCAAGAATGAGGAACTTACTACATAGACAATAACTTTAAATCTAACTACCATTGATGTCACATTAGAGGAGGAGGTCACATGTAGAAACAGCAACATGAAAATGATAAAATGAGGCCAAACCAAGAATAACAACCTGAAGCAAGGGAACTTTAAAAAAAGAGAAGAGCTGGACTTTGAAAATTTCAAATTATGATGACCTAGCGTGGCACCAGAAGATTATTGTGCATCTCAGCTTGACTTATGATTCATCTCTTTCCAGTTGTCTTCCGATTCCTGACTTCATGCTGGTGGAGGTGTTGAGAAAACTACAGTAGAACAAAAGGCTGCAGATCTAAAACCCTGTCATCCTGACCAGTGACACCTCTCACCTGTTGTTCAATGGCACATAGCAAGGAGGCTATGGGGGGAGGTTCTGGATGTTTTCAGTGGACAACCTGTGAAATAAAGGAGTCTCTAATGGTAGCAGCAGCCTCCTGGGGCCCTAGACCTAGACTGAATTGTCATCAACTGTCCCCAAACAAGTTGCCACTGCAGAAAAACTATTTAATTGAAATTGCTACTATTTTATAACCAAAATTGTATTTCTCAAAGTATTCATTCAATCATTTTCATATTGTTAGGAATTTCCCAACAGTCAACTTATCATTTTCCCATGCATGAAGGTGCAATTTCTCCATCCGTTTAAAATAGTGACTACTCCCTTACTAACAGTGAACAATTTCTGTCAGTCCTAGGCAGCCTTTAATTTACATTATTTACTCAATGCATCTTCACTTATTCCACAGTGACCTACAAGTTGCTTAGAAACTAAGTGCTGCCATTCTACATATGGATACTAATTATCTCACCGTCTTCAACCTATTGTCTCCTCTTTCTGAACACTTCTCTACTGGTATAGTAATAGATTACACAGGAAATATGACAAGAGTGTTTGTAAATGCCATGAGACCCAAAACCCTTAGGCAAAAACCAAGATTTGGTTAATTTAGTGGACTAAAGAAGTTATTACGTCGGACAGTAAGAATCAGAACAGCTTCACATCTTTAATCAGGAAGATTATCTGGTAAGGTCATCTATACTCACAACAACCCAGATGTTTTGAAGACATTCACCATCAGCACTCATACACACACGAAAGGTTCCCTGAAACCTGAAGATGGAATTCCAGCATAGACTCTTAAGTTAAAGTATCATACAGGTTCTATCATAGTTAGAAATGAAGGAATACACTTTATACGATTAAACTGATGGGGAGATGGCTCACTGAGTACATGATTTTGCCCTCAAGCCCTATAACCTAAATTCAGTCTCTGAAACCCAAGGTAAAAGGAAAGAAGTGGCTCCCAACAGTTATACCTTGACCTGCATAAAACACAGCTAACTACCACACACACAAATACATACACACACACACACACTTAAAAACAAAACAAATACTTTTGGGGCTAGAAAGATAGCTTAGTGGATTATGACACTTGACTCTACGACTGGAGACCTGCATTCAGTTCCCAAAACCACATGATAAAAAACAAGAACTAAGTCCTGAAAGTTGTCTTCTGACCTCAACCCAGGGAACATACACATGCGCACACACATACACACAATGCACCCATACAGACACATAAATACATGCACCCACATACACATAAACACACACATACATGCACCCACCCACACATACATACACATATGCATTGCACATGCACACACACACCCGCATACACAAATACAAGTAAAAAAGTGTTTTTCTAAAAAGAGGTTAAAGGTAACTATACCTTGTCCAAGTTGGAAAACTACGTGCAAAACCATATACAGTCTAAAAGAAGAATGGGCAATGCCTTCAGGCTCAGCAGAGTTTCATGAGCTGTGTCTACATTACAAAAGATTAATAATAAATGTTCAAGGGTGGTTGGGAAAGTCCCAATTATATTTGCCACACTGTTTAAATGGGCAACAAGGCAAATGCCAAATTGTGTGATCCATCTTTCATGAAGCCTGGCCAATAAATAAAATTCTGTGCTGTGCCTTAATACAATTTTATCCATAATCTTGAATGAATTTTTCTTCATATTCTTGAGGAAAGACAAAGAAAAATAGCAATGCCTGAGATGAATAAAGTCAACCGTAAAACAACCTCATAGGCAAGAATTAAAATGGTGCTAAGGAAGCCACTGAATAATTTAAGAGTTCTCTAGCAGCGTTTCAATCTTCAATCTCTTGTTCTCTAAGGAAAGATTATGTCTCGCACTCAGGGTCCTTTCATGAAATCCTGGTGTCTTGTCTCAGTTTAGCATCTTCTGTTAATCGTATTTATCCCATTCAGACGTTAAAACACCAATTCAACCTTATCCATAAGGGAGGAAAACAGGCATCCTTATACCTCTTTAAATACACACTTCAAATATGTAACATCAAGTGGATAATGTCACTCCCTACACACAAAATGTCTATAATCTTCAGGGTTTGTGAACAGTTGAATAACAACATTTTGGTGATTTACATTTACAGAGCATTAATTTTTGTTGCACTAGATGTTCACAGGAAACAGAAACACACAAATTTGTAACTATATATATATATATATATATGTGTGTGTATATATATATATACACATATATACTGGATACAAATCTATAAAATTTACACTGTTATTTTTTTAATATTTTCTACTTTATGAGACAGGGTTTCATCATGTTCAGGTTGCCTTTGAACTTGGGATCTTCCTGCCTCAGCCTTGAAGACCAGCACTACAGTAGCATGCCTCCGTGCCTGGCCAACGGTTTCCTCTATTGCCAATCATCTGTAATAAATCTTTGGAAGTTCCATTTCTATAATTTGCAGAACTTCTCACAGCAGTTTTCACAGAGCCACAAAGTTCATGGCAGTTTTACTTCCTTACTTAAGCGGGAGGGAGCCTTGGACTTACTGACAACCAGCCTGAAGCAGCTGTCTAGATGCTTGCACTAAGCTAACGTTGCAGGCGGGCACCATCCACCAACCAGAGTGAATAAGACGATCTGAGAGAGTGGTTGGGGCAAACGAGTCAATCCTATATAAAACCAAGCAGCAGCAACAGCAGCAACAATCCTGCCCAGTGTAGTTTCACAAACAAGAGAGGAATCTGGCTCAGTGGGCTTACGAACGTGCTGTGCAAGCATGAGGAGCTGGGTTCAAGTTCCCAGCAGCAGCATGTGTCCATAATCCCAGTGTTCCTACAGAGGGATGGCAGGTGGTGACAGGACAAGGTGGAAAGTGAGGACAGATACCTGAGGCTGTTCTCTGACCACACTGTGCCACATCACAAGTGCACTCCTCCCCATACACATTCGTGTGTGTGCACATGCACACACACACACACACACACACACCACTCACAAAAGACTTAAAAGAAAAAAATAATGATTTTGAGAGTCCTCTCACTCACTATATCAGGTCCCTCACTTACTGCTGCTAGAGGAGTATTGTCAAGAAAGAGTCAAAACTCTGCTTCTACATATAAGCCACTTCTACTTGTTGGTCTTTAAAAACATCATATGAAAACAAAATGGACATTCATGATCCACATCAGCTGACTAGGGTCTGAACCAATGTGAACCAGTGGATACATCCGGAGTATAGGAGTTAGTCCCAGTATCCAGGGAATGGAAGTGCTATGTGATACCAACTGACCTCAAACTGCGAGTTTCCTGACCTCTAGACCAATGAGAGTGGAGACACAAAGACTTCACAAAAGGAAGATCTAATTTCTAGCCTGCACTGAGTTATTCATGAAGCCTCAATACTAACCTCTGCTAATGCCTTCAGTCCTTGTGATGAAGCTGCTTTCCAACTGCCATGGACATGCTTGTTTTGACAGTGAATAGCCAAGAAAAATGTACCTGCAGACCACTAAACACACGTAATTTCAAGAAAAGATGGGCATTTTTATGAATAAAACGGCCATCATCGGGGTTCCCAAAAGCTCTAACTCTGACAATGTAGGTCACATGCTCATTAACTTTGGAGTGACAGAGGAAGCAAGTTTGACTTTAATGTTTCCCCATTTTACCACATGAACCTGTGGGGACAGGACAAACAGGAAGGGCAGGTCTCCTCTGCTGCATGCTCTACCTCTTATCTATATACTGAAAATTCATCAGAGTGTTGTCAAAAAAAAGTAAGTTTTCCCTACATATCAAGAGACCTGAAGCACACTTTGGCAGCATCTAACATTGTGCTCTTGTTGGTTTAGATAGGCATGGCTGAACTAATCTTAAACTAGCCTGTAGATTCCTTCTGTACAGGTTTATAGGCAAATTGATGGGAGTGGTATAGCTGATGCAAAAGGAACTAATACCCACCAAAGGAATGCAGAAGTAAGTTTGCACCTTTCAATTCAGAATATAATCAAATCACAGCTCTTCATCTACCAAAAATAGTCCTCGATAAAAAAAAAGGCCTCTCAAGGAGAGGAATCAACTGATTACATCTCAAGGTGAGGAAAACAGACTGTTCTACGCTCCAAAGTTAGAGGATAATGGCACTGTAAGCTGTCATTCTGGGATCGTGGGGATGTGAGGGTGGATAGGAAAGAAAAGTAAAACAGACAAACCGAGGGGGCAATGGTGTCACAAAGTTGAGAACCTCCAAACCACTCCTTCAGTCTTGGAGTTTGGAGTGCTGTGTGTAAAACAGTTGCAAACCCAAACTTCTTTCTCCATCCTTCACTTGCATTCGACAATGCTCCAGATTCAAGAACCTCGTGCCTTCTGAACTCTGGTTTGGGAAGCCCTTCTCCCAGATGAACCCAAGACTTCTCCTTTCCCTCTGGCAGGACTTCTCAGGTAAGCGTATTAAGTGAACTGTTTTCTAGCCATCTGCCCTTAAGATTGTAATCTACTACCCATTAGATACACACACAACCCTGAGTCCCACTTCCTTGCTTCATTCCTCGCATACCTACCATCTATCTCACATACTCAACATGTTTCCTATTATTTAAGTCTAAACACCATGATGAAAGATACCACTTTTTTAACCTCTGAATTATCACTAGGTCCTAGAAACAGCACATAACACATACCAAACAATAATTATCAGTTTGGTCAATTAGTGGACTTGCTGAGAAGCAGGAGAGATTTTAAGTGTATAGGCTGGTATTGCCTAGTGATAGAGTGAGTGTTTAAATGGAGTATGAGGTCCTGAGTTTGATTCCCAGGGCCAAATAAGTGAATTTATAAATAAAACACATAAATAAATCATAAAACCTTTATAAGCACTCATGATGAATCTTTAGTCTCCCCCACTCCTGCTCAAGGCTGAAATTCACTTTACAATCTGTTCACAATAGATATTAAACGACTGCAATTGTAGAGGATGAAAGCACCCCTACTCTTCCCAGCAAAGAAGACACAGTGTACACAAGCACAACCTAGAACGCAGGCAGGCTTACAAAATACCAGGCACTCTTCTAAGTGCTATAAAAGATTATTCAGTCTTCACGATAATTCTGCAACGCAAGTTCCTGTTTCATTCTGAAGAAAATACTGAGACACAGAAGCATTCACAAGTTGCAATTTGAAATTGGCCTGCCTTTCAGAAACTCTATTTTCTCTCCAAAGGAAAGATAACCAGAGGGTTAGGGGTACAGGGAAGATGACACATTCATGTTTGGGGTAATATCAGAAATGATACCACATGAAACTACACACAGATATTGCTAGGTATAACATCCCGTTAATGTCATAAGAGGATGAATCAGGTACAGTAGGCAGCTATAGGAGGCTTCACAGGAAGCTGGTGATTTTCCTCTGAGTGCTGAAGGAGTTGGAGAATTGGAAGGGGAAATCTACATCTGGAAATGTGTTCATTCCACTGACATTACTCTATCTGGGACTAGAATAAGAAATAGCCCCAGAGGACAAGGACAAGAGGATGCGCTGGCATAGGTAGTTTCAGGGTGAGGATTAAAATATCAGAGCAAGTAGATCACAGAATGCACAGGGAGTGTACTGGGAAGCAGCAGGCAAAGGAGTTAGTTAGCACATAAAAGGAAAGAGGTTATTCAAGACTATATACACTGAGATACTGAGTTTATTTATAAGAATATATTAACTAACGTATACACACAAATTTTGTTTGTTTGTATGTTTTGTTTTGGTTTTGTTTTTCCAGACAGGGTTTCTCTGTATAGCCCTGGTTGTCTTGGTTTCACTACATAGACCAGGCTGGCCAGGAACTCTCGGAGATCTGCCTGCCTCTGCCGTGCTGGGAATAAAGGTGTGAGCAGCAAATACTTTTGGAATGGAAAATAATCTGAAATGCATTCCAAGACTTGGCACATGGCCTGTTTTTCTCCTTTCTGTAGTTAGGCAACTATTTCAAAGAGGAAGTCATTTGTTAGCCTCTCTCAATAACACAATAATCCTGGAAAACATGAGAATTCTTTCTAGC
>LOJH01014597.1:7000-24020 GCA_001685095.1 Ellobius talpinus
ACCACAGCAACTAGGATTCAATGCACGCACACACACACACACACACACACACACCTCTTTTATTATGAGTTGTCTGGACGTTCCATTAGTCAAGAACATCAAAGGCACAAAGGACTGTGTGGTTTTTTCCAATGACACAGGGCAAGGGCTGTGGTAAAGTCAGCCAGTTAGCTTCTCAGCTTCATGGTATTCACCTCCTCTCGGTCTCAGCATTAGGGTGTCATTCAGAAACCAATATGCCGAATATGTATTCTCATTGAACTTTGGTTCTAGGAGTAATATTTTTACTGTTTATGTGACTTATATCTTGCCAATTTCATGTACAGACAAGGTAAGGATGTGACTGGGAATAAAAGTAGAATTATAAAGATTCATATATTCAGGAGTACATTGGAAGCTAAACAAACAGCCATCTTGGCTCTCCAGGACTGAAGTTTGATGCCAAATATGTCTGAACTGTGGAATTATAAGTGAACCACTCTGGACTCATATGAAATGAAAAGCTTTTTTTTTTCAAGTGAAAAATAGTTTCTGCATTTTCCACGAATCTCTATGTAGGGCTTAAACCATAGGTGAACATCAGAACAAGCTCAGCAGACCCACTGGAGGGATGGACTTAGAAATGGATGGGTCCCTTAAAGAATATGCTTTTTAATAGTAAGGATGAAAATCACATGCAGGACAACATACTGGTAGTTCTTAGGACCAGTGATAATTGGCTTTGGATCTGGGTCACAGGAAAATACCCCAGCCGTTTATCAGTTCTATTTCACCCTCAAGATCACACTGCTGTGTTGAGATAGAGGGAAAGTTGTGACCTTTCTAAGACATTTGCTGATTGGTAAATTAAGCTGATATAAGGTCATCATCACTCAGGTTTGCTGTTTCCCTGGATACAGGAGGAAGGGATGGAGTGGTAGTCAGTTCTTGTGCCACCTGTAGGCAGCCTCAGTTTACCTATGTGACTGTGTTAAGCAGAATAAGATGGTCACCTAGGACTCTAAGGCAGTGAAAATGCATCTTTCTTTATGTTTTGTTTCTTTGACCATTAACTTTTAAAATATTTTGAACAATTCATTTACGTATTATTTTTATGTTTATCGTATTTCTCCTGCATGTATGTTAGGGCACCATGCAGTGCCCATGAAGATTAGAAGAGGGCAATTGATTCCTTGGAATTGGAGCTACAGATGCTCGTGAGGTGCCTGATAAGGGGCTGGGAGTGCAATCTGGGCCCTCTGGAGAGCAGTCGGGTGCCCTCAACTGCTGAACCATCTTTCCAGCTTCTGACCAATTCAAACACTTTAGTCGAAGTCATTTAAATTTGTTCCCCAATTTCATGTTCCAGGGCTCAGTCTTTCTATTCTCCTAAATATCTTATTAGCAGGAATGTGTTCTGCTGCTGTCGTATTTCCCTTCCTGGTGGCCATCTATAGCAACTTACAATGCTGTCTGCCTTTTGTTTCAATTGTTCCTTGATGGGCCTAAATTTAAAAACCATCTATCATTGCTTAGGGATTCACAATCTCTCATTTTAACTGATGTGCAGAGTTCCTGACAATGCATTGAATCTTTACATAAGCAGCAATTACTCATGACTATGGGTCCCAGGCATCATCTGAGCCACAGGGCTTACATTTTATTAATTCAGGTGTCCCATGGGAAATTTCATAATTCTATACTGTAAATATTTATATAACAACGAGTTTAAGCAACACACTAAATAAAAGCCACAGAAGTGACTATTTGATCATAAGTGTTGTGCAAAAGAGCAAGGACAAATAACAAAATTCAAACACAATTTTTCCCTCTAAGTAATATATAAGACTGCCTACAGCCGTATCACCCTGAGGGCACCTGATCTTCTCTGAGGTAAGACAAGGTTGTACCTGGTTAGTACCGGGATGGGAGAAAATCAGTAAGCAATACGAAAAGAACTGGAAACAACTCATTATAAAGACAACTTAACCAGACAGCATTGTATACTCTAGGATCACCCAGATCAGGGATGACCCTTGTCACAGAGACGCAGCTTGCTCTTTCTTATCCCACCTCAGTGTCTATAGCTGAAAACTGAAACTAATCAAGGAATCTACCCGAATGGCATTATTGTGAAAAGTTGCCTAATGCCTCATTGCTTCTTGTAGATACTTAATAAATTAATTCAATTTGTATGCATATCTATTCTTATGTCACTAATTATCCAAGTGCCTACCATGTGCATATATATGTTTTACAGTCGGTTATTTAGCCAGTTGGGGTACCATGCTCCACTCAGCCACTGAGCTGAGTCCGTCTCAGGCTTGGGTGAATGGACAGGTTAGAAGGATCAGAATTTCTTGTCTTTATTTCCACACTTCTTCTACTCTTTTCATTTTCTCCCCATTTCCAGGGTGCTGGGTAATGGAGCAAGAGCATCAACATCTCGAGTCAATGAACATTTTTCTCTTCCAGTAGAAAGCACACCCTTGGTCAGTTCTAGCATCTGCCTCTAGAGTTGAGGACAGTGGCTCACTCTGCACCCTGATAACCAAGTCCTGCCAAATAGTGCCAGATGGTGTCTCCCCGACAGATGCCTACAAGTCACATGGTAACCAGCAAATGTCCTGGCTCCTTTAGGGCAGATCTATTCCAGCCATTGACTTTTTCACTTCAACTTTGGCCAACGGAACACAGACTCTTGATCACTGCCATGGTTTCCATCACCTTTTCCACAGAAGTGAGTTTTTAAAGAGCAGACTTTTCTTTTTTTCCATTTGGTTTTGTATTTAACTTCATCATCAAATGATATAAAAGAACTGTAGTTTTGTAAAATTGTGCACCAAAATATCACTAGCTCAACCAAGCAAATTTTGTTTCTATCTCAACTGCTGGCCAGATACCCATAGTTTCTCATTAAGAGAAATAAATGGCCACATCAAAGTAGGAAGGAAAGATGGGCACACGGACATGGTGAGCGTTTGGATGTGCTGTTGGACTTATTTTTTCTTGAGACAGGGTCCCACATAGGACTGGCTTCAAACTCACTACATGGTAGAGACTGGCCTTGAGTTCCATATTCTCTTGCTTCCTGCCAAGTTTTAGGGTTCTAAGAATATGTGATTTTACTTAGATGAACTGAGCTGACTTTCTGGCTTTTATCCCCCTGTCTTTAATTCTGAGTCAATAAAACCTCAACACAGATTTTTCTCTAAGATCCATACCCAGTTTATCTCAACAAGAGCCACAAGGATGACCATAATTTCCATATGATCACAATATACCAAGAGCATGATAAAGACTGACATGTAATAAAATTCTTCTATTTGAGAAATCTTACATAATTTGGAGAGTCAAAAGCAAGCCAGTATGACTGGAAGACCGACAAGGGCAGCAACAGGTGCCGGGGTTGTTCTTCAACTTTGAGATTTGACGTGGAGCTAGTTGTGAATGCTAAGTGTGAACGGGAGGTGCTGAAGGTTTTACATAGTAGGGACTTAGTTCAGATGAATTCAGGATGAACATTCTAGAAATTTTGTGGAACATGCATTCCAAGAGAGAAGGTGAAAATATCTAGGAGAGATACGTCATGGCTTCTGTGAAAATAAAGAGACGGGCCAGGCAAAAGAAAGAATGCAGGCATCCTTCGGTAACTGAAGCAGCACTAATGCTTGACACATTGATCCTCATGTTCATGACCACTCAGCAAAGAAACTACAAAGAAAAAATTATAAGGGACTCAAGCTATTCAAGGCCAAGAACACTAACAAAGCAAGAGAAAGGGGGAGGCAGGCAAGAGGAGAGCCAGGCGAGAAGACCAAATTGTCCTCCTAGAAAAAAGCCAGACGGGAGAAGCAGGGATGTTAAGAAAATCAACCAACAGAAAGCCAGATGCGGTATGGTCTCCGAATGTCCCTTTTATCTTTGAGCATTTAATAACATCCAAAGTCAATTCATGGTCTTCCAATCACAGAGACTGGACATCCACCCTGGGACTAAGGTAGACAGCAAATAGTCAAGAAGGGAATTATTGAAATTTAAAGAACTAAGCTTTGAAAGAAACATGCCTGGTCTTGTGCTATCTGCAGTTTACTCTATCAGAGGAAGAAACCTTCATGAATTAAAAATAAAAATAGGTAGTTCCAGCAGGGGACAGGTGCTGTGTTCAGCACACAATACCGAGACAGCTAGATAGAAGGAAACTGAGCTCCTTCCTTATAATACTTAGCATGAATACACAAAGCTTACTAGTTCTTGAAAGATTCTGTGCCAGGTTGCAGAATCCTTTACAATAGAAGAACATGGTAGGTGGTGGTGGCGCACGCCTTTAATCCCAGCACTCAGGAGACAGAGGCAGGCAGAACTCATCTCTGTGAGTTCGAGAACAGATTGGTCTATAAGAGCTAGTTCCTGGACAGGCTCCAAAGCTACAGAGAAACCCTGTCTCAAAAAACTGATTAAAAAAAGAAAGAAAGAAAGGAAGGAGGGAAGGAAGGAAGGAAAGAAAAACACACATCCTTCAATTTATTTGAGCCACATCTACAACTAAAGACATTTACCCACACTGAGGACTGAGAGCTCTGCAATTTTTGTTGTGTATTTGTGTTCTAGAAATGCCAAGAAGCTTTTTCATTGGTGTGTTCTGTTTTTCTGTGATTAAACAGTGAGCACTAAATTTGGAACTATCTGAAGCAAATTGCCCTTCAAAAGTACACAGTATGGCTCATATCACAAAAGGGACATGTTCACGTCTGGATGCAATGTGCAGAAAAAAATTCTATACTCCTGTTTGATTTTGTTATTTGCACTTAAAGATAAAACTTTATATTATCAGGTGACTCTTAAAAAGTATTCCTCAATATTTATTTGGCCAAGGACTCCTAAAGATTTGTTTGGCTCAAAGGGTACAGTTCCTGGCTTCAGTGATACATTGTGCTTCAGGAGGCTCAGCCCAGTTAGACACACAGGTTATCCACACAGTCATCGGTCTCTTATGAAATAAAAGCCAAGCTGAGAGTGTGAGCCATCCTTCTTCCTTTCATCATGAACCCTCTCCACTGACCCTTTCAGTATAAATTCTTTGCACTGTTGGCAGATAGCAAGAGCCTAACCTCTTCCATGTCCTCAAACAAAGGAACCTGGAGATGAGGGAGAATTTGTAAATGCTATGGCTATCAGAATACATAGAAGGTCTGGGGTTCACGTAGTTGCGATATTTATTATCGTCTCCTTGCCACCCCAAGTAATTTCCTGTGATGGGTGGTGGTATTTTCAGCTACGGTCAATACCCTGAGCCACACTGCTCCTGGCTCCTGGCTTGTAACTGAGTCACTGGTCACTAGACTGAACACAGAGGCAGACTCCAGCCTGCAGCTCCCCTGCATTGGTTCAGCAGCAATAGTCTCATTGGTCATCCATGATGCCCTTGAGGCTTTGTGTCCTAGACAGGGAATGAAATGGCACCTTCAGTGCCATGGCGTGCAAAAGGACTCATTCACATGATAGGAGGCGCCAAGTAAATGTCCTGGGGGTCAACAGGTAGACAATGGACTGAGCAGAGCAGATAGGCTCACCATCAGGTTCCATTTCATCCTGACTGTGGAGAACCGTCATCTTGTGACTCAGAGATGAACTTTCAGCACACAAGAAAGGAAGTCAATGGAGTCCGACAGAAGAAACTCATTTTTCTTTAACATCGGAATATAAATCATCTTATTTCTTTTCCATTGAGTGCTTTCACACCAATTGATTCTTCACACATTTACAGACAGAAAATGGTGAGAAGAGACATTAGGAAGACTCACTATGGACTTCAGTACATTAGAAATAACTAGGGTTGTTTTCCTGGGAGGGAAATAGAAGCAGAGGTGGAGAAAGGGTCCCGAGTCTCACTCATAGGGGTCGCCATCCTCATTTGGGTGGCAGTGGATTGACTGCAGGTAGTCATACACCTTACCTTGCCCAGGACCCACCTTTCCTATCTGCTTGTCTTAATAGTGCCAGAGACCCGCCCAATGGGCTTTATCAGAGTTTATTAAAATGTTTTGGGGAAGACTACTTCTACTAGATGTTCATTTAGATGGTAAGCCATAGTTCTATAAAGACACAAATGGCTTATAACATCTGTTTTTACAGCTGATTCATTTTCTTTATTTTTGAATCAAGTCCTTGCCAAGTTTCCCAGCCTCTTGAAATCTTCCTGTCTTGGATTCCTAATTGCAGGCACGTACCACCGTGCCCTAGCTATGTTTGTTGAAGCAAACGTTGGGCCTGACTTGAATTACCAACCTACTCTAACACACGTGCTAACCATAGTCAACCATTTACTGATCTCATTCTGTGTCTTCATCCCTCTTTCTCTTCCTTCTTTTGTCTAATAACCACTTATTAAATAATATCATCAGGTATTTTGCTATGCTAAAAACATGATGATGAGCAAATTGTCTTCCATGTTTTCACGGAACTTAGCATTCTTGTCCGAAGAATCAAAGCGTATGAGCTTTCTAAGTGGAATGGCACATATTCTAGTCTAGTCTAAAGAAGCACAGATGAGGCCTGGAACAATGGTTCAGCGACTAAGATCACTTGCTGCTCTTACAGAGGACTGGAGTTTGGTTTGCAGAACCCACACCGGCCAACTTACAATCACCTGAAGCTTCAGTTCCAATGCCATATTCCAACCTCCACAGGCAATGTCATGTACATGCATATACAGAGACATAGACATGGACATGGATACGTACATAGACAAACTGACATACACATAAATGATAAAATACATTAGAAGTATAGTTGAGGTTCTCTTGGGGAGATGAGCTCAAGCTAGGCTGCCCTGTGTATGACTGGGAAGGAGCCAGTCTAGAGTAAGGAAAGAATATGTACAAAGGATGCCCACAAGAGTGAAATGTGGATGTCAGGAAACCTGAGAGCCTACTGTGGCTATAGATGGGAGAGCCAAGGAGAAGAGGGAAAGATACCAGAGACAGTTTATATAGGGGCTTTCTAGTCTGATTCAAAAGCATTAGATTTATTTATAGGAGTGTTTTCCCTACATGTGTGTCTGTGAAACATGTGTGCCTAGTGCTCATGAAGGGCAGAAGAGAGCAGCGGATCCCTGGAGCTGGAGTTAGAGATGGTGCTGAGCCATAATGTAAGTGTTAGGAAACTAACCTGACCTTTGCGAGAGCAGTAAGCGCTCTAAACGGCTGAGTCATCTCTCCAGCCTCTTCTGTTTTGGTTTTTTTCAAATAGGAGGGGAGGGTCATATCTTAATATAAAACATCACTTTGCATATGAAAATTCTCTCTGCCTTTCATACAAACCTAAAATAGTCTGAAAGTAAAGGCTTACACAAACAACACAATGCTGAGACTGTTTGTTTGTGCTTCCAGCTGCAGGGAGGCTGAGGTGGGGGCATCTTGAACTCAAGGCCAGACTTCCTAGTGAGCCAAATCTAAAAGGGCTCAGTTTGGCAATAGTGTGTAGGATAAACAGAACTGGGGGGGGAATCATTTTAATTGTTCAGGGTAAAAAGGAGAAGGCATTGAATTCCAAGGGCCCTCTGTCACAGTAGAGATGAGAGAGAAGCTGGAGAAGTAGACAGAGGCTCCTGGAACTGACACACAAAGACCATCATCCTCATTTGAGGGACACAGGATTGCAGACATTCACACACACTGTTCTCATCTGATAATTCCATTTTGTAATGTTCACTGATGTCACACACAAACATACACAGGAAGGTGTGATGTCCTTGAAGCCAATGGAAGAGAAGAATATGAACTGAGAATCAGGGAGTTATCAGCTATGCCTAGTGATTGCAATAGGCAGATCTTATTAGAACAAAACCAACAATTGTACCCAGAAACATTTGCTCACACCAATGACATTAATAAGAAAGAGCCTTCTTAGGAAGCTGAAGTGGACTGAAGCACCAACATGAACTGTAGAAGAGTGTAAAAAGATTCTTGTTGAGAAAAGAAAGCTAAATTGACGGTTACTGAGAGAAGCGTGGCCAAGAGATGACGACTTAGCATTTAATCCAAGGTATTATTGAATGCTCGTGGCTTTAGTTTAAGATGTGTGAGATTAACGTGCTTTTCAATAGAATTGTTTATGAGAGTAATGGACCATATAAGGCAGAGCTACATACAAAGAAACAGAAATCAATAGAGCATACATAGTTCCTGAAAAGATTGGAGTGAGTGGACTTCAAAGATAGAAGGACAACGAGGAAGAAAAGAAGATGAGGAAGGGAACGGGCAGCTTCTCAGTTGGAAAAGAGGGGAAGGAGATAAGATGGGAAATACAAGAAGTTTTGTCTATTTGAGTCTAGCAAGTCTGAGGAATATGTATAAACTTAAGTGGGTCATACAATTATGTAGGAGTCTAAAACAAAACAGACAATAAATAAACTATTGAAATAATAATTGATTTGCCTCCGTGAAATGAGGTATTTATCTTTCAATCAAAGAGCCCATTATGATAAATCACAGGCAACAGATCAGCATCAAACAGCCTCTAAGCACGGCTTAGTCATTATCTCTCTGTGATTTCTGTAAGCAAGTGACACACCAGGGATAATGACTCAAGAGGAGGACTCTGTGATTGATGTTGAAGAAATGAGCCCTGCGTCATGTCATGCCCTGCACTAATTGTTTTCAAGAAGCCTTAATTGCTTGTCTTGATGCTCCTGACTCTTCACATTTCAGCAACATGTTGGTAATTCACAGCAGAAGGCTTGGGCTGCTGGATAAGAAGAAGGAAAAGTTCCTGGTGGTTTGCTTGCCCTTAATGGACATAGCACAGTGGTGTTTAATGCACTGGGTACCACTTTGAAAAAGGAATTCATTCCCAAAGAAAAGCAGTGTTTCTAAAACAAGAGGAAAAGATCAAAATAACAGGACTACTATAGCTAGTTGTCCGGTCTACTTCTTGTAGGCAGAATGCTAAAAACAAAACAAAACAAAAACCCTTGAAAACATGGAAATCTGAGGACTTTATCCAGGAAAGAGCAAGTACATATTTAAGACAAGTTTTTTTCTCTGCAGGCCCCACTTCTGTGGTCCTTGTGCTTCTGGCCTTCAGTCTTTAGGGAGGATAGTCAGGTGCTGAGCTGCAGCCTGATACACATATGTCAAGGTCTGGGTTTAACAGGTGAAGGGTCCTCAAGCCTCATCTCTCCTTTGGTATGGGTTGGGTATTCTAGAATGGGCTGAGGTGTGCTTCCTACACGCACACACACACACACACACACACACACACACACACACACACACTGAACTTAAGAGTTCTAAGTTCTCAAACTGGAAGAGAGGCTCTTTGAAGAGGTCACTAAGCTCAATGAGTCAGTGTGGGTTGATGTCAATCCAATGTCTCTGAAGTCCTCATAAGAAGAAAGCAGGACACCAAAAGGCAGAGCAACGAGATCCTATGAAGATATGATGTGATAGAGCTGGTGTCCGCACAATCCAAGGAAAGACCCCACTGAAAGGATGGCCCAGTCAGCACTTTGACATTGGGTTCTGTCTCCTGAATTCTGGAAAACACACACAGGTCTCTTGCATAGAACTCAGCCAAAGCTCAACTAAGCTCTTCAAGATCTACCTCCACAGGAGAAAACCACCCTAGGAACTCCATTCACAGGAAGAGCCCTGATATTTGTTTGGGTCTTTCACTGTCTGTTTTCTCAGCCTCATTCAATTACAAAGCCCTTTTCAATTATTGGATGAAAGTGGCAGGTAAGCCCAAGCAGCTTGAGCATGCATAATTAAAACCATGCCACTAAGAACAATGAGCAAGGAAAATACAATTATTCAGGCAAATAACCCATTAACAAATAGCTTCTGTCACCAAGGTAATAAAAGACACGGTTGGCTTTAGTATTGGTGATGGAGTCAATGGTGAGACCATGGGGACTAGCTTTTGAAGAGAAAAGAGCTAGAGAAGTTAACGGGTTCCTTGAGTCCCTGGTATCCTAAGGCAGTGGGAAAAGCAGCTATGATCCAGTTCACTAACTCAGATCTGAAAGGTCCTCATCTTGACTAGCCCAGTACCGTCATTCCACCTGATAAAACTTAGGTCATTTTTGTTCATTAAACCAGCAGACATGCATTGGCTGTTCACTATACAATGGTTCTCTATTAAACACTGAGGATAGCAGGCACTATCTCTCTTCTCAATAGCTTCCAAGAAGAGGAGAGAAAAGAAAAAAAACGCCAGCAAATGTGAATACTGGGGACAGAAGAAGCTACAGTTTAAGTGGATGCTGACTTTTCAAGACTGAATTCTTTCTGGCTATCTTCGGTGTTCCTAGCACTTAGCTATTTAGTATATTCTAGAGAATATACCTATCTTCTGGTGGCAGAAGCTGGCTTGTGGGCTCAGATGGGCGTGAAGCTGCAGTATTAGTATTGGGAATTTGAGTATGTATCTCTGATTGTCATTGAGGGAAGTGATATTGACCATATCACTAAATAAACCACTGTAGGTAAAGCCTGACATACATCAATACCCAAGACCGCAAATGTACATATATGTGCATGTAACTTCAGCAAGCAATAAATATGAACTGATGGAAGAGTTCCTCTCGCTGGTGTTAAAGTCATCTCAGTGGGGTGAAGGGTGGGCAGGGAGAGGTTGACAACTGCTCAGAAGAGAAGTTTGTTAAATTCGTTTGACCTGTCCATAGAAGGGGTGTGCATTTACTTTATGAAAGGGCCTGGGCACTGTAGGATGCTGATGTATGTATGTGCAAAAGCGAATGTTTAGAAGATGTTCCAGGCCCACTTAGCCCTGTGAGTGCTTCCAGATCAGAATGCACCCAATCCCTGCCCAACTCAGATGGACTGGACAAAGTATATGGGAAATAGTTTGCTTCTAAGCACACCCAGTCACCTATTAATGGCAGTCGTCATTTTCAGAGTCACACAGATTTGAGCTGTGGCCAGAAGGTACAGCTCTGGAGGAGCTGGATCAAAGCAGAGACAAACTCAGTTTGGTCCCTGATATTTTCAGTGTCACATGGTATTTTAGTATAATATTCAGAGATGGCTCTTCTAAATAAAACTGTTGACGGTCACTTTCCCAAGCGTGGCTGACTCAAGGCAATGCTGTGCCCGAGACAGTTTGTCTCAGACGTCTTATCCCAGCTCCGGTGGCATCAGTAAAGACTTCTCTTCATGTCTTCATCCTACTTTTTATAGTTTGGCTTTTTTTTTTAAATCTGGCACAGGGGTTAGAAAGCTGTGGTCATGGCCAAATCAGGCCCACTGTCTGTATTTCACATTTTTAAGTGACTATAACAGGAATCAAAAGAGAAATAGCAGTTATTTTATAATTAAATTAAATTATTTATTCAATTTTGTTTGGTTGGTTTAAGATAATGTCTCACACTGTAGCCCAGGCTGGCCTAGAACACCACATGACATAGTCAGGTTAGCCTCAAACTAATAGCAATCCTTTTGTAGCAATTCTCTCTCTCTCTTTCTCTCTCTCTCTCTCTGCCTCTGTCTCTCTCCCTCCCTCCCTCTCTCCCTCCTTCCCCCCTCTCATGTGTATGCTCATGCGGGAAGGGACTGTACACATTCATATGGAGGACAGAGGTCAACCTTGGATATCATTTCTCAGAAATGTCTTCCTAATTTTTTGAGACAGAATCTCTTACTGGGGTGAACTTGCCAAGTAGGCCAGGCTGGTCAGGCAGTTGGGGCCAGGATCCTCCTCCCCCTGTCTTCCCAGCACTGGAAACACAGGCATCCCACCATGCTCTGCTTCATATTAGGTGCAAGGGATCAGAATTGGGTCTTAATATTCACCAGCAAGCACTTTCCCTGCTGAGATATCTTCTCAGCCTTCCTACTTTTGGTTTTATTTAAGAGGAGTTCTCCCTGTAGCCTGGACTGGCCTGGGGTTCACTATGTGTCACAAAGTGGACTCAGACTTAGGGCAATCCTCCTACCTAAGCTTTCTGAGTATGGGATGGCAGTACTAACACATATATTCCTGGGAGCCACATTTCAGAGCTGATGAAAACAGTTGCATAGGGACCTGGCCAGCCACACTCATCTGCTTGTGTCATTACACCAGAGGAGAACAGCGGGGGCAGACACCCTGTTACCATGGAAAGCTTGTAATCTTAATGCTCCGGTTCTTTCCAGAAAATGCTCATGGATCCCTGATCTAGCACACAGCGCTGGGGAGTGAACCAGCACGTGCGCAGTGTAAAAACGTACTCCCCACCTACACATCTCCCGAGTGGCCACTTGCTTACGTTGTTCACAGGCTCACAAACTCTATAAATGCTCGCTGGTTCAAACGACACAAGCAAGAATGCCAAAGCATTAAAAAAAAACTTCGAAAACATCCTCTTTGTGGTGGGCAAAGAGCCTCTTTCAAAGTCACACTTCAAGGTATTTTACGTAGGAAGAGAACTGGGAAGCAAAACAAAATCCCTAAACTTGTTCTAAAGAAAAGAATGCAGAGTAGCCCCACGATGAGTGAAACGAGGTATTGACTTCATGTTCCAAGCGCTGGCGCACATTCGGCCTTCATAACGTAAGCAACTCCTACTCCGGCTCTCTTGATGAAATGCATACCCCACAGAAGACTGCAGGGCTGCCTACAGATCTGGGCAGACAGAGATTGTCACCACCACCCTTGGGCCAATACAACTGCCTGGATACTAGCATAGTTCTTAAATAAAAGGGGGGAGTTTAAGACACAGCCACTATTGTACAAGTAGATGCCTTAGCAGCATATTTGCATAGGGATCCTGACATTAACCAAGTCTTACAGCTAAACCACTTATTGAAAGTATTGCTGGAGAGATAGCTCAGTGGTTAAGAACATATACGGCTCTTGCAGAAGATCCAAGTTAAATTCCCAGCATCTGTATCTGGCAACTCAAGACTCCCTGCAACTCCAGCTGCAGAGGATACAATGCCATCTGTGTTCCACACACACACTGAACTCATGTACACAGACACACATAAATACACAAAATTAAAAATAAAATCTTTTTAAAAGTACCCCCATATTTACATAAATGCCAAATATTGACTTTCTTTTAAAATTTTGTTTATTTTTATTCTTATTTATTTATCTTAATTTCATTTTACGTTCCAACCACAGTTCTCCCCCACTTTTATTTTATTTTAAATTACTTATTTAATTTAAATTATTTATTTAAATTAAAATAAATTTAATTTATTTTAATTAAATATATGTGTGCATCTGTTTGTGGGTTTGTACATGTGTATGTTGGGGCACTGCAGAAGTCAAAGGCATTGGATTCCCCTGGAGCTTGAGTTACTGGCAATTGTGAGCTATGCAAAATGGGTGCTGGGAATCCAACTTGGGTCCTCGGAAAAGCAACAAAATCTTAGTCACCAATCCATCACTCCAGTCTGTGACTTGTATTTTGAAATGATAGCAAGTAATATATCAAATGACTTCACTTGTTCAATCCAGGAGTCACAAACACAGACAAGACTGGTAAACTTTCATTGCCAATATTGCATAATTACCTTCCCAAACTAGAAAATTAGCCAAGTCTTTTCTTTCCCAGAGACACCCATGAATATCTCTTAGAACTATTTATTGCTCAGTTGGCTTGTAACTTAACACAGCTGTACTGACTGTCTGAGCAGATTCAAACTTTGGTAAACAAAGACTTTTATAGATTCCAGACCTATGAAATGTCCTACCCAGGACATGTTCCCGTGTAAATGTGTGACATAGACCCAAGGAGTTTCATGTTGTGGGACAAGAATAACAATCAAATTGGGGAGGTAAAGTCTGATGGAGATCACTTCCAACACTGGCCAATAGCTAGCATCCATGGGAAACTATTGTGTTTATGTGAGCATGTTACAGAGCTGGGACAGGAAGTAGAGGGCACAGCATCTAAACACAGCAGCAGGAACTGAAAGATGAAGGTAGTGATTATAATGATTAACAAAGCCTCTGGGCCTCGATTTCAACCATTGCACTTCACCCATGACCATGATTGAAAAGAAGTTCACAAAGTCAAAAAAAAAAGCATGATTCCATGATTCCGTACACTTTTGGTTAAAAAAGGATCTGTAATACATTTATTCCAGTTTCTGAACAACCATGTTGTCTACTAGCTTTTCACTGAGAGCCTATGAAATCATGGAAAATACTTAGAATGGATATATCGTTATTAAAGTTTGTAGAATGTATATAGTTGTGTGAGAGTGTAGGAAATAACTCCATCATGATAATGGAAGGGGAAGAAAATGGTGATTTGTTCTCTTCCTGAAGGATTTGAACTTTTTTCCAGGGACAACAATTGCCTCAGAGGGATCACCTAGGCCTTTCTGTTTCTGCAACTATTTCTCCATTCTTCATTCCGCTTTGTTCTGTATCCACCTCTTCTTTCCTTTCTTTGGATAAGCAAAAATATAAGATGACCTTTGACTTCTTGTTAGACCCTGGGAACTGGTCCCACTGGAGAGGTGAGACTCTACAATGCTGGCAACTGCCTTTGAGATCTATAATGAGTCACTCCTTGGTTGAGGGACTGGTTCCCAGCATACATATGGCTGGTGGCACATGTGTTTCTTGGTGGCTAGACAATGGGCAATCTCTCTTTCTCTCTCTCTCTCTCTCTCTCTCTCTGAAAATACATGTATTTGTTTACTTAATATCTTGGCTGCAGTTTCCCATCCTTCCTCCTCTTCCAGTCATTCCCCCACAGACCCCCCCTCACCCCTCCCATCCACTCCTCCTCCCTTTCTGTTCAGCAAAGGGCAGGGCCTCTGATGGATATCAACAAAGCATGGCATAGCAAGCTGCAGTAAAACTAAGACTCTCCCCTTGCATTAAAGCTCGTCAAGGCAACACAGATGAGGAATAGAGTATATGGGCATAGATGGGCAATCTCTTACTCAGTGTGTACCAGGAGTGCATTAAGACCCTGAGAACAGCTCCCTCAGTGTTTATTCTCTGGGCTTCAGAGTCTAACGGTGCTTGTGGGGAGCACATTTTCTTGGAGAGAATTATTTCCATCAGGTCAGAACACTTCGGCAAGTGCATATTCATGACACTCTGCTGTGACCTTAGCAAGGCTTGCAATGAGTCTGTAGGCATCTTCACCCAGTGTTCATTTTTGTGATGCTTTTAAATATGTGAATAGTTTCAAATAAATTAAAATGCTTACTCTCACCTCAAGTGTTCAAACTCTCCATCTTAATGGATGAGATGAAGAGAGATTTCTGTTTATCTCTTTTGGTCAAAAGCAAGTAACCTCACATGCCTATGTTCCAGAAAATATGGTTGAGATTCTAATATGCCTGACTCATTTTAAGTCCTCATAATTACATTTATACACATTTATAGTCTCCTGAAACTTTGCCTGTAAATCAGCAACATGCTGTTTTCTATGCACAGAGAATCTCTCACACAGGCAAGCAGAAGAATACATGTATATATTTATAGACTCTAGTTGAAGCAGTCTGTGTTAGCTTATCACCCTTGAGCAAATTATCTCTCCATGTACCAGTTTCTTCATGTATGTAATGGATGTAACCATATTGCTTCCATCAAGGACTTGTGGGGACTAAGAAAAGATACATGGAAAAGAAGCTGAGATGTTCTTTAGTGCCTCAGGGACTCACCAGGCCTGGATTTATCTTGTTTTATAACCAAGGAATAGTTGATCTTAGAAAATAAAAGCCAGATCCTGTGTCTGAGCAACCCCAAGGGGCATTCCATCTTCAGAGTTTAGATACAGCCTCAGCTGCAGTGGCAGGCAGATAGTTCTGCCTGTCCCGGTCCAACCCTCTCATCCTCTCAGTGAGCCCTCTCCAGAGAGCACTGCCAGTAAGATAAAGCCCTAACATTACTCTCCATCTGGATGAGTTTCCCAAAAACTTGCTTTAAGGTTATAGGTGGGACTGTATTAACATGTCTTCTAAGTTATGCCTTGAAGGGCTCCAGTTTGAAGAACACAGTGATGTTAAATCCCTAGATTCTAAGTTGAAAAGACCAGGGGTGCTGTATGGAGCCCTGCCCATGGCTGACCATGGATGCTGTTTGGAACTGCATCCTTTGCAAGCTATGGATAGAAACCAAGTTAGAGACAGAGCCCTGCCACTGACTGACCATGGATGTTATGTGGAGCTGCATCCCTTCCAAGCTAAGGATAAAAACCTAGTCAGAGATGGAGGCCTGCCACAGTGGTTACAAGGCACGACTAGGAAACTGGACATGCTTCTTTAAGAGAGTGGCTTTATGATAGGTACAAACTCTCAAGGGATATGCAAGACTGTCTGCCAGCTATAGAAAATCAGGAAGACTGGGATAGAGAGATCGCTCAGTGCTTAAAAGGACTTGCTACTCTTGCAGGGGGCCTAGATTTGGTTCCCAGCCTGGTACATGGTAGTCTACAACCATTCCAATTCTAGTTCCATGAGATCCATCACCTTCTTCTTCGCCCTTGGCCTCCAGGCATAGACATGTCACATATAATTCATGGAGACAAAGCACTCATCACATAAAACAACAACAACAGTACATCCTTGTTTAAGGAAGTCAGGAAGATGCAAAGACACGGCTTGTAAACTGTGAAATCCTCCTACTCCTCCCAAGGTCAGGCCTCCTGTTGGAACCTGAAGCTGGCAAGTCATTGGCTAAGCTATGTCCTATGGCTGATGCCCCTCAGAGAAAAGCACAAGAGCATAAGATACGGGAGCAGGGAAACAGCCCGTGTTTTCCTCCCTTTACAGGCCTGGGAACACAAATATGCTGGCTGTTTAAATATCCAAAAAGAAAGCAGTTGGGCAGTAAGTCCTCTTGTATTCCATCCAAAAGGACCACGTCCACAGTGGGAGCAGCCTGCCATGGGAAGTGCATGTGCTGCCAATCCCACGAACACAGAAAACCCTATGAATCCACCATGAAAATATTACCATTCCAAGGGGAGCACAAAGACCAGTCAGTGTGAGGTGCTATATTCCAGTAACAGCATCCGTGGGCCAGGATCCCTGCATCCAGAGACCAAGGCGGAGGAGGAAGA
>LOJH01014599.1:14170-33644 GCA_001685095.1 Ellobius talpinus
GGAGAAGCCCACTTCATGTACAGGGGATATTTAAGATGGTATTTATGCACAAAAGCCTTTCTTCATAGCACTGAGCTCTCTAGTCCTTCTCATGATGTCAGCATGGACTGTCTGGAGCGTTCCACTTCCTCTGACAGCAGCAAGGGAAAATATTACCAGCTGTCAGCTTTTTAGCCCTGAGCTTACATTGTCTTGCTGTGGCTCCTACTATTCCTTTATTACCAAGTACACCAGGTGAACTTGAAAACATGTCATTAGACTTGAAAAGTAAAGTATATCAGAATTCTGAAGGCAACAGTAAAGGCAAAATTAGGTTTATCTTTAAAAAAAACTCCACAGATGTTTAAGAAAGTGGTGAAGTGACTATACCTGAACCATAGCATGTACTGTTGAAAGATGCCAGAGACAACTGAGGGGCAGTAGCATCATGCCTGGGTTCTACACATGAGGACATATGTATTACCTTGTATTAAAGCATTTTAATCACAAAATACTGTCATCAAGTTAATTTTGTTTAAAAATACTGAGCGTGGTTGATTATTAGTAATAAACTGTACTTGTGAGGCATTGAAGACACTCAAGTAAAGCAAGTAAAAAAACAGTGCAACTCTTATTATAAATTTCATCTGTAAAATGAATTGAGTTTTGAAGATGATGAAATGATATTAACTCATCCCTCATCAAATGACATTAACTATGCTTCCTTTAGTGTCCCACTTAGATGATCCCATTCTATTAGGGAAAGTTTTTCACTTGCTGTCTGGATTTATGTGTGTTCTAATGCATGCATCCATTCTTAAAGTAAGGGCTTAGATAACTTCATCAGAGACTCTGAGAGTAAACCCTCTAGTGGTCTCTTATTTGCCCCTAACTTTGAGAACCACTAGAGTATGGAAATCCTTTCTCTGAAAGTTTGTGTGCATAAAACAAAGAACCATCTTAGAGGAGAAGCAGTAAGGAAGGGTTGTATCCTTTGCCCTCTATAAATACACAAAGAAATGTACCTCTTTCATCCTCTGATGAATACCTCAACCTTTTGTAGACAACATTTTTTTCAGAAAATAATTAATTGGGTCGTCTCTATGGCATACACATTTTAACGTCCCATGGGAAATGTTTCAGCTGTTTCTTAATATGCTCTTATCTAACTGGTAGCATTGCCATTTTCAGTGTCCTCAATTATGTTCTGCAGCAGCAGCAGCAGCAGACCTTAGCTGGAAGCTGACGGTGGAGGTGTTAGCACCCTAGCATCTCCAGTCCCCTTCCCAGCACTGGCAGCTCTTTCCCCAGCTCGCAGACCAATGGTGGCAGCTGGGTAGCAGAAATGCCTACTTCCTTGGGGATGACGGGAGTAGTGGAGTGGCACAAGGGTCTGTGGAACTGACAGTTCAGTGCTGGACTTGTACCAGTTTTCTCTGGCCACAAGAGGTCTCCCAACTCTGCCTGATGTTCCTGCAGGCTGTCTTCTGTACACAGCCGACCATTCCAGCGTGATGGCTTTTCCATGATGCTGTATCAACCAAATTTTTAGCATGAGAGAGCTAAGCTTTTCTTCTTTAAAGTCAGCTTTTTGAAATTTCACTTTTCTTTCCATCTGGACAAACAAAACAGCCTCCTAGGCTAAGAAGGGCAGTGGAAGAGCCAGGAAAATGAGTTCCACAGAGTGGCAGTGAAGCAGAATTCCTTCAGAGGTTAAGTGAAAACGCAGACTTCTTTGCAGGTTGAGAACAAGCAGGGCCATTGCATTCCACCTTAGATCTGAGTTCCCTGTCTTGCGCATTGGTGGTAATCTGTTGATACTGTATTAAGCATGATCTTTTTATTTTTATTTATTTATTTTGGTTTTTCAAGGCAGGGTTTCTCTATGTAGACCAGGCTGGTCTTGAACTCACAAAGATCCACCTGCTTCTGCCTCCCAAGTGCTGGGATTGAAGACGTGCGCCGCCACCACCACCCGACTTAAACATGATTTTATAATGGTGAAAGAGCACTACTTTAAACACAGATGACGTTGACAGCACATAGTGAATATAAACTTCATTTGTTATGTACATTTTGGTAGCATGCCACAGTTATATTGTTAATTGGAATATAAAGATATAAATGTTCTTGTACTTTTTTCTATACTAATCCAGCATTCATGCATTGATTGTAAGCTTCATGCCAAGCTGAAAGGTAAATTTCTTGCCTTCAAAGTTTAATCTCTTGGAGAAATCATTTAATAGAAGACTAATTCTGTCTTAATAAGAATATAGTTTGAAATCTGTAGAGAGGGCAGATAATGCTCTAGTCACCAGTGCTGTGGAAGGAGAGACTTCCCAGGAGCTGCCTCTGACTCCACGTGTGTGCCATGAAAAGTGTATGCACACATACAATAAATTAATCTAATTTTAAAATTTGTTGAATAATGTGATTTGGGGGGCCTAGGGAGATGACTTGGTAAATCCTTGCCTTGCAAGCATCAGAACATGAGTTCAGTCCCTGCACCCAACACCCCACACCTTGTATCCGCACCTTACACAGAAAGCCAGACACAGTGGTACCTGCTTACAATTGCAGCACTGGTGAAATGGAGAAAAGTGGGTCCCTGGGGTTCCCTGGCCACCAGCCTAATGTACTTGTGGGTTTCCAGGGTGGCAAATGATGCTGAAAACTGTGCCTGAGGTTGTCTTTTGCCTCCCACATCACACAGGTACATGACATACACGCACACACAAACGCACAGTGAGGTTATGTGGTGTGTCAGTCTGTGATCTTTTGTAGTTCCTGCAACTTAGAATCTACCACTGGCTTCTGTTCAAACAGTGTTGTGTTTTTAGGTCTGTCCCATAGGTGGCTTGTGAAAGGGTAACCCAAGGATTATTGCTCCTCCCTGATTAAGTTAGTGTACTTGCATTCGTAGGTTAGACTCACTAAGAGTTACTAATAAAATTAATCTAGATAATGAATTTAAATTGTGGTATTTAAATATATATGCTTCTTCTATCCCTTTGTAATATTAACACTAATTTTAATAGCAATTTGGATTTTGATCACTAGAGGGCAGTAGGCACACATAGCCAAGAAAAACCTTGTCTAAAGACAGAAGATTGTAAATGTTTTCAGCATCATGCATCATGCATTATGCATCTTTGTTTTCCAGATGTAAAATTAGCTGCAAAAGTGCATGCCACTCTTAATGTGTAAAAGCCTCTGAAATTACTTAGTGGCCAATCCATACCTGTTAAACTGCTGTGTTCTTAGCTGTTCGCATTTGTTCTTTTTCTTAACATCCTTTTATTGTCAGAACCTTCTCTTCACTAAAGAACAGAAAATATATTTTAATTTCTATGGGTCATTGAGTGCCTTCTGAAACATTCGTGCTCTAGAGGACTATACATGTCCTTGTGGGACCAGATACAAAGAGAACTGTGTAAAAACTGTCTTTATACTCAGTCTTCTGATATCTGATTGTTTTCTCACTATAACATATTCTCTCTCATGCTAAGCTCAAGTCTGCTTGTGATGTCTGTATGATGTATTGCTTTTCTCATCAATATGCTCAAGGCTGCCCATAATAGGTGTTCTTAATGTGTAGGCTGTTACTAAATTGAGTTTCTTTCACCTGAGCAAATTTCATCTAGAGGTTTGTTGTCTCAGTGGCTTGTCCTGAGGCCCACTGATGTTATCCAGAGTCTAAGTGTCCCTCATACGTCTTTCCTCCCAATCCTAACTTTGTGTTGAAGGTACTGCTGCAAGTCTATGTAGAATTTGTAATCATGACAAAGTCGAGTGGCAGTCGAGGGCTCCTCACCCTGTTTTCAGTGGTATGCATTACTCCAGGGTCTCCTACTCCTGTGGAGCTTTCCTCGGCACTCAATGGCCACATGCGGGGCTCTGCACCTCTCTAAGAAATGCACTGATGAGTGGGGGAAATTCTCACTGTGTGTGTGGGCAGATGCCAGTGCCCAGAAAGGGAAAGGGAAATTTCACACACGTTGGCAGTATTCTCCAGCAAAGAAGTGGGGTGGACCTGGGCAGGCACAGAAAAATATTCGCTTCTGTTTCAGCTTCAGCTTTGTTTGTTTCGCATAGACTCTTCCAGCCTGGTGTGCTGATATTCTTAAAATATCTTCATTTCTGCTATTCCATGTGCATTGCTATGGACAGAGTGTCAGGAGTAGCCTAGACTTACGGAGTCAGTACAGTTTAAGGTCTTGTTTTGGTCTTCTAGCATTAAAGACACTAAGAACTTGGATTTCCTTCTCTGATTATTAGTACTACCGCGTGTAGAAAACAGTCTTTCCAAAATGCTCCTCAAATCTGGTAGCCTTTCAACAAAACCTGCAGTTGCCTGATGCTATGAGGACTGGGGCCGGCAGCTTGTTAGCCATTCCAGCCTTTGAGTGCCTTGCCGCCTTCTCTGGCAGCTCTGCTCTGGAACCTTTAAGTAGCTATAACCTAGCAATAGAGGTTTGTATTCCATCCGAAATGACACGACTGTCCCTCTGAAGGACACAGACAGCTGAATAGCTGCTTCTTGACAAAGACGGGCTCCTGGCGCACCATCTGAATGTTTGGGTCTTATCTGGTTTCATTATTTGTTCAGTATTTATTAATCAGCTCACTTAAAACAGTAAGGTTTTCTCTTTTGAAATGTGATGATGCTTATATTATTTTAATTACATTGATTCTCATGAAACAGTATTATCAATTATCATTTTGTTATTTGTTTTTCGAGACAGGGTTTCTCTGTAGGTTTGGAGCCTGTCATGGAACTTGCTCTTGTAGACCAGGCTGAGTTCGAACTCACAGGGATCCACCTGCCTCTGTCTCCCAAGATTAAAGGCATGAGCCACCACCATGCGGCTAATTATCATTAATTTTTAAAGTAAACAAATAATGTGTTTTTGAGATTTGTTTTGATTTTCCATTTTATTTGTGTCTGTCTGTGTCTATGTGGGATATCTGTGTCCAAGTGAAGGCACTGAGAACAACAGAAGACACTGGGCCCTGAACTGGAATTACAGGGAGTTTGTGAGCTGCCGAACCTGCCTAAGATCTGGTAGCTGAACTCAAATCCTCTGCAAGACAGTACACACTCTTAGCAACTTAGCCATCTCTATAGCACAGGAATACTACTTCTAAAAGTAGTTAGGCCAGTCGGTGCATGCCTTTAATCCCCACACTGGAAGGCATAGACAGGCAGATCTCTGTGAGTTCCAGAATAGCTGGGACTACATAGAGAGATCCTGTCTCCAAAAACAAGCAAACAACTTGTTGGTATTGGCATACTGGCTAGATTATTTGACCCTGGTCTTAATGCCTTTGATTTTTCTGCAGCTTTGAAAGACATATACTTATCTGCGAGTAAACTAAGTTTAAAAGCATTTTTATTAAAGATATTGCCTTTCTGTTTTTATTTTTCAGAAAATTGTGGATTCTTCTTTCCAGAAATAAAAAGAAATCTATGCAAGTATGTCTACCGCTGTCCTGAGTCTGTAAGAAGGTGGCTTCGACAGCTGAAGGATGCTGGGAAAATTACTATGTTGATCACCAGTTCTCACAGTGATTACTGTAAACTCCTTGGCACTTATATCCTTGGGTAAGTGACCAGCCATTCTTCATGGATTTTCGTGCTCTGCCTTACGCTATTGCTGAGGACTGACTCTAGAATCTTTCCTGGAGTGCTGGGGCTGCTCATGTAAGATCACAAGCCATGTGTTTTCACTTCTGTAAACAAGGTTGGCTGCCCCAGCTGCACAGGATGTGTTCGATCACACATGGACAGGGGGTATGTAGACAGGAAGTATGTCAGGATGTATGCTCGTCCCCAGGTGGACAGAAGCAGAAGTATGTAGCCTTGTGTCTTTATGATAAGTAACTTAATTCACAGCCAGTATCTGAGAATCCCAGCCAATGTCCATCATCCTGACCAGTATTTAATAAATTTACTTCATATTTGACTTTAAAAAAAGAAAAGAATATACTCCCTGACAGATTGTAGGATGTAGCCCCTGTATCCATTTTAGTACAGATCCATGTGCTGTGCCATTTGGCAAAGCCAGGGGTGGAATTAACATAAAATTAAGGTAATAGATTTTGAAAAGGGACCTATGTGGCCTGGAATACAGTTTATAACTTCTTTGAGCCTTGATTTCACTCTCTTAAACTAGGACAACATTTCCTTATGAATATAAGGGCATATTTAAATAATGCAGTACATACTACCTATACATATTGTACAGAATAACTGGTAAGCTTTAATAATTGTTAAACTAATATGTGTCATTCTTAGCAACATGATGGAAGACCCATAGTCAAAGCAGGATTCCACAGAGGGTTGTTAGATTTCCTCTAAGATTTCAAGTCTCAACAAACACAATTGCCCTGAGTGTGAACCAAGCCATAGCCTCTCTGCTTATCTCCATCAATTATCTTTAGTTCCAGGAGTTCTGTGTTCTTTAGCATGCATGCAAATTTAGTCTATTCTGTGGCATACTCACCTGGCAATGGGTTGGTTTTCTGCTTCCTGAGAATATGTAGGCAGATATCCTTGAAGTGAATTAAGGCTCGTGTCCAGGGTACCTGGTGAGGTCACCTCTTTAGGAGACCTTTGCAGCGTGGTATAGGACCATGCATCGGAATACCTGGGGCTTTCAGTTCCCTTTTCCACCATGATAACCAAAATCCTGCTTCTCATCTCAATTTCTACTCTCAGCACATTTCATTTGTTAACACAGCCTGAAGCACTGTTTCTCCAGGATAATGGTGAGCCCTAGAGAGAACCACTGTTTAACAGATAGACCTTAGCTGGCATAGCACTCCACATACACTGACATCATCCAAAAACTGTTACAGGACTTCACTGGTTTTCAAAATAAAATAACCTCCTTGTGTTTTGAACACTCTAAGAACTGTCACTGGGCTTGTTATAGTGCTGCATTCTGTGGGACCTGTATAGACCCAAGCCTATTGGCTCTTCAGCTGATAAGTGCAGATGAATTCCAGTCCTTGTGTTTGAATGTATGGACTACTTCCAGCTATTAGAGCTTCTCTTGCTTGCCAAAGTGTTTTCACGAGAGAGTGAGTCCCATGTCTGCGTCAGCACGGCTTCTGTGCTCTTGCTTGCTTTCCTCTCTCTCTCCTTTCGTTCCTTCTTTACTTGCTCTGCTTTTCTGTTATGTTTGTGCTCTTAGTAATTGTGGTATTTTTAGAAGAATTGGCTAGTACCTAACTACGTTCTCTTTCCAGTGTAGCTTCCAACTTAAAGTGTATGAGATAAATGTTTGCATGTTACATGCATGTGAGAGCTGATCAGAAGGTGAACATTGATGCCATGATAAAATACATAGGTTCAGTTCTGTTTTCTGTGGAACTTTTATAATTCCTTAAGGGAAATTTACTTTGATTTTTAGAAAGGATTTTGCAGACCTTTTTGACATTGTGATTACAAATGCATTAAAGCCTGGATTCTTCTCACATTTCCCAAGCCAGAGGCCTTTCCACAGACTCGGTAAGTTGTGTTTTGCTGTTTGTCATTCGTATCTTTGACTAACACCAAGTGCAAGACACTGTTATGGGGAACATCGTGTCTCCTCAAGAAGAGAAAGGAAATATAAACCTGTGTTTACATTAAACTTGGCTCAGCTTTGCTTTGTATCTCAGGTAATATGGTAATTATTTGTTTACATGTCAGCCTCTCCCACTTTTCAATGACAGAGGGCGTGGATCTCACCTGAAATTTTATGGTATAAGTAATGCACTGTAAGTGCTTGAGGGAATACGTTAATAAGTCAGAGTCAGCCATTTCGGGAGCAGAAGTCCCTACAGAATTCAGAAAGATGAAAACAGCACAGGCACATAGGCATGCATGTACACAGACACACAAACACATATACACATGCACACAGACGCAGGCTTTCTCTACGACAGATTAGCCCTTCAGAGAAGGCTACTGAGAATATGGACGTGAGCTGCTCCTCATAGTGTGGAGAAAGAGTGATGGATGTGAGCTGCTCCTCATAGTGTGGAGAAAGAGTGATGGACGTGAGCTGCTCCTCATAGTGTGGAGAAAGAGTGATGGACATGAGCTGCCCCTCAAAGGTGCTCAGAGCTTCCTGTACAAGCATTTGAAAGAAGCAGAAGGTGGTCAGAATAGAGCAGCTACAGGTCTGGGCAAGATGAATGGCAGAAAGTTTCACTGTCATCTCTGTGTCTGTTGTTTAGCTAAATCTCAAGAGAACAGTTTCCCCTCCCTCCACTTCTCCCAGTGTCCTCCCCCTTCTCTACCCAGATCCACTGTTCCTAGGTTTCCCTTCAGGAAAGAGTAGGCCTCTCAGGTATATCAGCCAAACACTACATAACAAGGTACAATAAGACTCAGCGGGGCAATCACACAAACCCTCATATCACGGCTGGGAAAGGCAACCAACTAGGAAGAAAAGGGTCCCAAGAGCAGGGGAAAGAGTAGTGACATCCCCACTTCCACTGTTAGGAATCTCACAAAAACACCAAAGAACCATAACATATAATGCAGATCCATGCAGGCTTCATGATTGCTGCCTCAGTCTCTGTGAGCCTCTATGGGCCTTACTTAGTTGATGTCCATGAGCCTTGTTCTCCTGGTGTCCTTGACCCTCTGGCTCCTACAATCCTTCCTCCCCCTCTTCTGAGGCTTACCGGAGCTCCAAGGGGAGGAACCTGATGGAGATCTCCAACTTGGGCTCTCTCTCTGCCTAATGTTTGGCTGTGGGTCTCTGCACCCACTCCCATCTGCTGCTGAAGGAAGCATCTCTGACAACAGTTGGGCTAGGCACTGATCTATGAGTAGAACAGAATATCATTAAGAATCATTTTAATATTTTTTTCTATTGTAGGTCTCTGACAAAATCTTAAAAGGAGAAAATGTTTATTTTTGTTGATACTTTCAGCCCATGTCACTAAGCCTTGTTATTTTGGGCCTATGAGAAAGTAGACCATCATGGAAGGGGGTGTGTTTGCCAAAAACAAAACAAAACAGAAACAAAAGCAAAAAAAGAAAACCCAGTCCATTGTAGAAGGACATGTGGGAGAATGGATCTACTCCTCTTGTGGCTGCCAAAAAGGGGGGCGGGGGCTAATGTCACTTTGAAGGGCCCGATTACTCTAAGCCCCACCTTCAAAGACCTTCTCAGTTCCCAGAAGCATGACTAGCCATATCCAAGTCTTCAACATAAGCTCTTGGTAGCATTTAAGATCCAGACCATAATATTCAGTGGCATATTAACTTTAGAGAGGCTTTCAATGTTGCTCTGTTTAATTGATGAGTATCCAGAGAGAAAAGTGAGGCTGTTTAAAAACTGTTCTGTAGAAACTCTCCTGGTCGGACTTCTCTGGGTGTCTTCTCTAGTTGTACGATACCACATTGGACGTGTAGCCCGGTATGATGATGATGTGAACTGTGCTGTCGGGTATGTTTATCAGCGGACTTCAGAGTCTCTTTCATTGCACATATGGTATGAAAGTATTACAGATCTGAAAATGCACACATGCTGAGGCTAGAGAGGCGGCTCATTTGCTGCTCTTGCTGAGGACTGGGTTCAGTTCCCAGGCTCCCTGCTGACAACTGCAGTTCCAGGAAATCCAACACCGTTTTCTTTTCTAGCTCTATGGGCACTGCGTGCAGGTAGTGCGTGCATCCATTTAAACATACATATATCCGTAAAGTCATAACGATATGTGTGTGTATATAAAATATTGAAAATAAATATAACCTGTGTTGTTTGCTTGTTTTTTTAAATAGAGACTCAGTATGTAGCCCTGATTGGTCTGGAACTCACACAGTAGATCGGGATAGTCTCCAACCTATGGCAATCTTGCTGCCTAAATATAACATTTTTCAAAATTATCATATTTGTGGTTCTATTAAAACTTTTTAAAAAAATTATACTTCCTCTATAGTTTTTATTTTATTAACAACTGAAATTACATATTTATGATAGACACATGGTCCTTTAACATCTGTGTGCACTGTGTAATGGACAACTCAAGCACTCATCCTTACGGTTCACCTTCCTCTATAGCTCCCAACCTCCCCTCCCCCATAACTTTTAGTCTGTTTCCAGGTCAGGTTTTGTGGGATCATGTAGCATTACTCTGTCTGTGCCTGCTTATCTCACTTAACCTTATATCCTCTAGGTTAACTGACAATATTACAAATAAGATTGCTTTCTTCCTAAGGCTAAGCAATATTTCACTGTGTGTATGCCTGGCCGTCTACACCTGCAGATTCAACCAGCCTCAGGTCTGAACTATTCAAAGAAAGTGCATAGGCACTGAACACAACATGTGCAGATGTGTTCGTTGTCATTCTCTAGATAATACCTGACGGCTATTCATGTTGCCTTTACATCACATCAGGTAATGTGAGTAACTAGAAAAGACAGTATGAAAGCAGGTAGGTAAGGACGATTTGCAAGTACAATGGTTTTCTGTTTTAGAGACTCTGGGGAGAGGTGGCTCTTGAACTAGCCTCCCGTGAACACTAAAGGAGAATTATATACATATAAGTTGTTCTTAATGCCTTAGTTGATGTGGGCTGGCTTTGAGTCTTGACCATTAGGAAAATGCTGTAATGAATGTGGGGGTGTAGATCTCTTCTGTATACTAACTCCCTGTTGTGTGGCTATGTATTCAGTGGTGCGATCACTGGATTATATGGTAGTTCTGTGTTTAGCAGTACCATGGATCAGACCCAACCTTCATACATGCTAAGCTTACTGGAGCCCCTGCCCTATTTTTTCCTCTTCTTTCTTTTTTTTAATTGATTTTTATTGAGCTCTGCATTTTTCTCTGCTCCCTCCCTGCCTATCCCCTCCCCTTAAACCCTCTCCCAAGGTCCCCAGGCTCCCAATTTACTCAGGAGAGCTTATCTTTTTCTACTTCTCATGTAGATTAGCTCTATGTATGTCTCTCTTAGAGTCCTCATTATTGTCTAGGTTCTCTGGGATTGTGATTTGTGGTCCAGCCCTATTTTTAATTTTTCAAGAACCTCTATGCTATACTAATTTCATTTTTAATAGTGTGCAAGATTTACCTTTTCTTGATATCCTTACCATGTACTATTTGTGGGGGTTTTTTATTCTCTCATATATTACATCCCAACTACAGCTCCTCCTCCCTTCCCTCTCCCTAGTTTCTCATTCCCCACTTCCCCTCTCCCCCAAATCCACCCCCTCCTCCCCTCAAAAAAGAGCAGGCTCCCAGAGATGGCATATGCTTGGTATTATTGTAGCTTATGCCATCATATCAGGGCAACCCAGTAAGAAGAAAAGGGTTCCACAATCAGGCAAAAGAGTCAAAGACAGCCCCCACTCCCATGGTTAGGAGTCCCACAAGAGCACCAAGCGACTTAACCATAAGTATATATGTAGAGGATCTATACCAAACCCCTATAAGCTCCCTGATCTCAGCGAGCCTCCATGAGTCTCCGTCAATTGGTTCTGTTGGCCACATTCTCATAGTGTCTTTGTTCCCTCTGGTTCCTCCGATCCTTTCTCCCCACCCTCTGCAGGACTCTCCTAGCTCTGCCTAATGTTTGTCTGTGGGTCTCTGCATCTGCTCCCATCAGTTGCTGGATGAGGTCTCTTTGGTCTCTTTTTAATGAAAAACTCTCTAATGGGAGTGAGGTGATCTCTCTTTGAGCCTTTGATTTGCTTTCTCTTGTTGATTAATGATGAACTTTTTCATAAATTTATTGGCATTTGTATATCTTTAGAGAAATGCTTGCTTGGACCCTTTGAGTCATTCAGGTTATTACTTTTCTGCTGAATTCTTGATGTGTTTACTATTCTTTTCGTGGTACTTGGGAGAACTGAGCCTAAAAATGAGGTGGACTAAATCTCATGCAATAGCCAACTTTAAGTCTCATGTAATAGCCAACTTTATTCAGTGCATCAGACAATTTATATTTTGGAAATTAGTGAGAATCACACAATCACACATACAGGCCACACCTGGCAAAAACATGTTTTTCCATAGAGGCATATAAATGATAATATAAACATTTAATTAACTAACAGCAGCAAGCAGTAGTAATTAATCTGAAGGAAACTCACTCCTATCTGCTACACCGAGAAGAACACAAAAACACATTCCAAGAACAATTTCAATTTTTAAAGAAACTGAGATTACAAGACTCTTGTTTTCTTGGAATGTTCTCACAAGCACTCAGAATTCTCCTCACACAGCTCCATTCCTGAACCATGTTCCAATGTCTCCCCCGTTTTATTTTTAAATGCAAGATTCCAAAGCAGTTTTGATTTGAAATGTTGTAGATAAATCTAATTGTCATTTGGTTCATGAGTATCATATAAGCAAATTACAAACATTATATCAGTGAAAACATTGTGTATAATACTCTGCCATCAAGAACAGGGATCCAAACTATATCTGGTACTATTGGTTACATTATTATATTAATTGGAAAATCTAAAGAATAGCTTGAAAAGAGACCCATATAATTAGTATCTTATAGAATAATATATTATGATTTAATTATAACAATATAGATAATAATGAGGATGTTGATATCTTGTAGAATGTAAACCCATGTTTGCCTTTAATAGGACACAAATGTTATGATGTCCTGTGCAAATAAATGATTTAAATCCTGAGGAAAAATTAAATGCAGTACCTTCTCCAGATGAGTGGATGAGTTTATTACAGAACCAAGGTCCAGTCATAAACACACCCCTTAGTGAAGATAACAGGAAATGGATCCATCCAATCTGCAAATTGAAGCAAAGGAGGATGAAGAACATGAGACCAATACGCATGCTCAGAAGCTCTCACTGCAGATGCACACAGTTCAAAGGAGGATGAAGAACATAAGACCAGTATGCATGCTCAGAGACACTCACTGCAGATGCACACAGGTCAGGGGAAGAGGCATGTAAGACCAATACCATGCTCAGAGGCACTCATTGCAGAGGCACACGTCAAAGGAGGAGGAGAAACATAAGACCAGTAGGCATGCTCAGAGGCTCTAACTGCAGATGAACAGGTCAAAGCATCTAGCATTCCCAGAAAGAGATTCTCAGGTTGCCAGAAAGATTCTCAGGTGAAAAGGACTCTGTGTGTTTACTTATTCCTTGATGCACAGGGCCTTAACTTGACCCCAGATAGGCAGACTGGACAACTGGTGAAATATATCTTATTTTGTCCTTTAACTGGACATTTGCTATCTTTCTGGTGGCTTCCACTGTCTCCTCACCTTCTGTCATTGTCCTTGATGACACAGGGCCAGAGGAACCAGAGAGATGTTTCAGGTGATCCATCTGCAATGACAGAGCACACTCCTTCCCAATTTTCTTCTGGAGAACTAAATATAGGACAGATTAATGAATCGGTTTGCTTATTTCTTTCTGCAAAAAAAGGGGGTGGAGTTTGCAGGAGTGTAAGTTTATTACTAGGGATAATACTACAGTGTAAGCAGAATCAGAAACAATTTTAAGGGTTTATGAACTAACCATAATAAGTTAATCAAAACAACCAGGTCCACCTGTTGGGTTGAGGAAAAAGAAGTATTAATAGCTTGATAACATCTGGACCATAAATTCCTCCTGTATCCTTAGATGAACTGTCACTACACTAAGCATTTGCCTGTGGAATGGGAGAAGGCTGGTGTAAAGTAAGCAGTTAGTATTTTACAGCCCTTGTGGTGTGAATAAACCCATTCCAAGGGTTTATCCTCTTGTGCTACAATACCTGTAGGAAACAATTTAGTGGGGAAAATAAGTAAGTTTAAGTGACGGAGCCACACAATATACAAAGGCCTCTTTTAGATTGGATTCAAATAGCTGTAGTTCTTTTCTTGCTTCTAGAAATAATATACAGACTATCCAAAGCCACCTCTCATTCTAACACTTTAAATTGATTGATTAGTGCATGAGAAACACCAAGCACAATTCATGAGGCCAAGAGGAATTGGGAGAAAAAAATCCATTTCCCTTCCATGCCCTAGCTTGTCTAGGCTATAAAATTAGCTTTTTCATAGGCTCTCCTAAGTCCTCATCAAAAACTTGTTTATCACCGGGCGGTTGTGGCTCATGCCTTTAATCCCAGCACTCAGGAGGCAGAGGCAGGCAGATCTCTGTGAGTTCGAGGCCATCCTGATCTACAAGAGCTAGTTCCAGGACAGCCAGGGCTACACAGAGAAACCATCTGGGGGAGGGGGAGTTGATTATCAAATTTCTCACTTCATGCTTCAGGGTCATTTTCAGTGATGGAGGATGTCTATTTAAAAAGGGCTTCAGTAAAGGAACGGAGGGAATTGTCACCAGCATAGTTATCTCGGTAGTGCTGTTTGTACTTTCAATTTTGCATGATCGGGGAAAATCTTTTTTGCTTTTTTTTTCACCAATTTTAAAGTTTGGTCACCTAGTTTACATTCATTCAAGGTGTTAGGAATATTTCCTAATACGTGCTGATGCAAAATTCCCAATCACGCCAAATCAAAACAAGCCAAATTAAGAAATATCCAGGATTAATGGGAGTTCTGCACTCTCGGGTGGCCCTGAGGGGGAAACCAGAAGCCCTGCAAATGCCCACCCCCAGGAGGAAGAAAAAGGGACCACATGCTCCTCTTTCAGGAGATCACTTAAATACCCTGGGGAGTGGTCCTGACCCTACTCCCAGGGAGGGGTCAGGACCTGGCCCGCTGGGATTTGGAGTCCAGACCATGGGGGGGGGGCTGGGATAGATGCGAGGGGCTGGGGTCTACGCTCCCAACTTGACACAAGGAATTAGCCATCTCTTCCTCATGATTAATGTCTTCCTTACCACCCTTAAATATTTTAATAATAGTCCAAATTAATACCTAAGTGACCCAAAATTGAACAGGGATCTTTTCCCCTAGGACATATGCCTTTTCAATGTAATTTTGGACTCTGTCCCATGCTCTTTCATCTAAAATAAAGTTCGTCTTCTAGAAGCTAAGGATTGTAATTATGAACAATTTGCAAGCAATCTAATCATTATGACTTTAATCCTTGTGTCCTCCTTTCTTTAAACACTGTTGCACAAGCTGAACACAAGGCAAGGCCTTCCCTGGTTTCTGCCCCTTCATGCTCACTCCCCTCCTCTTCTCAGGAGATGGCTTCTGAGAGTGAGAGTCCCCACTCTCAGCTCATAGCTGACTGCAGGGCCCTGATTCGCACACCCCCTCCTTGTTTACCACTCCAAAGGCAGTGGGACATGGGGAAAAGAGCCTAAAAATGTGATCGACTGCATAAATAATAAATGCAATAGCCAACCATGTTCAAAGCCTCAGACAATTTATATTCTGGGAGTTAGGAAGAATCACATGAGTAAAGTTCTTGTGAGTTCAATCTATACAATCACAAGGACAAGCCACACATGGCAAAAACACGTTTTTCCATAGAAGTATATAAAGGATAGCTACACATTTAATTGAATAACAGCAGCAAGCAATAGTGAGTAATCTGAAGTAAACTCCTGTCCGCTACACCTGGGAGGAGCATGAAAACACATTCCCAGAACAATTCCATGTTTCAAAGAAATGGAGGTCGGAAGACTCCTGTCTTGTTTTCTTGGAGTGTTCTTACAAGCATTCAGAATTCTCCTCACACAGCTCCATTCCTGGAGTGTGTCTGAATGCTTATGCCTTTTGGAGACTAACCCCTTATTTGTGGCTTGCAGATATAGTCACCCTCCTACACGTTGTCCTTTTACTCCTCTGACTGTCTCATTTGCTGTGCAGAAGGCAGCTTTTTAGTGTGCCATAACCCATTCGTCCATTTTTACTATATTACCCCTGGCGTGGAATCCAGAAAGTCTTAGGAACCTAACTTTGTAATTCTACTCTGCTGTTTAAAAGCCTAGATCGTCATAGAGCTATGCCCTGTTGTGACTTCTATAAGATGCCTCAAAACCCCCATAGAAATGTGTCTTCATGCTCACTGTAGAGATGGTTAGAAATGCCTGTGTCCAAGTATGTCTAAGGTTCTTTTCTTTGCTGGACTAATGATACAAAACGTTTAAATAGAAGATATAAAGAATCCTGAAATTGGGGGATTTAGCTCAGATAGATGACTTTGGGAGTGCAAGAGGAGGTGTGGAGATCTGTGTTCATCAGAGCATGGCATGGCTTTTCCCAAAGAGTTGTGCAGTGGCTCTTGCCCTGTGGCTGTATTTAATTCCTGTAATCTCCCTCTCCAGCCCACCAGCTGTGTCAGTGCCCCACCCCCTTCTCCAGTTCCATTGTCTTGCTAATGATCCTAGCTTTCTGTGTGGGCACCTCCATTCCCTCTGTTGGCCTTCCGATTCTGTGGATGCTTTTGCTCTCATTTGTGCTTTGAGGGGGTTCCAATTTTTTGTTCTGTGACCTACAGAGATATAGTTCGTCTTTTACACTTTGCACACTCTGGAATGGGTCTGGAAACTGGGATTGCTCACAGGAGCTCATCAGCCCCCTGCCAGTTAGCACACTGCCATGTCCACAATCCCAAAATCTCTTAGGAATTTTGCCAGCCACGGATCTTATGAAAATGATGATAACTCAGCCCTTTTCTGTGTCACCGTGCTCTACATCTGTCCTTTGTCTGGCCTCTGTCTTCCTGCCTTTGCCATCATCTTCTCTCAGGTGACTTGATACATGCAGCACTGCAGTATGCTTGGGTCACTATAGTCAGTCACCACCGAGCCCCAGCCCACATCAGCCTTATAACCCTCAAGCCATAGTCCCTGTTAACAGTGCCCATCAAATCAGGCTTCTGCTCTGACTGCCAGAGGTAAATTAAATCTTTGTTCCAAACAGTTAAAAGCAGAAATAAAATGAAGACAGTGACCTTGATGAAATAGAAAATTCTAGGAGCCAATCTCTGTGTTCAGTGTGTCCTTGATCCGTGGCATGTGCCTGACGTCAGTAGTTGTCATGGTAACTAGAAAAGAGCTGATGTGCTGTAGCCAATGGGGGCCCAGCAACTCTTTGAGCCTGATCCCTGCTGACCTTAAGAAAAGTGTGGGGGTGAGAGAATCATCATGTAGGCAGAATCTGCCTCTTTCCAGCGTCCTTTCCTGCACTACACAATGGGAGACCCCAGACCTTACCAGTGCTAGGGTTTTCAGGAGGGAAGGAGAATCTCTGCCTTACAAGATTAGAAATGTCGCATGAACCCGGCTCCTATCTGGCCACTACACTGCCAACTCACTCCTCTCTGCATTCTGGAAATTCAACATACGTCTCTGGTTCCTTGGCCTCAGCTGTTGTCAACATGTGGCCGCCCCCATCATTCCCTAGCTGAGTCTCCTTTCCTGACTCTCACGGGGTATTTTTCCCTGTGCAACACTTGCTGTTCAACATTTATTTTCCTTCCAGCTAGAAAACAAAGACAACGAAGCATGCTGATGAATCAACTTGTGTGATTACCATGCTGACTTAACTGCCAGCGAGCCAGAGCCCCCTGTCTTCACCCTTTCCCATCATCGTGCAATCCTTATGTAACCTCTCACCCCACAGCTCTCCTCCCAGCTCTTCTAGGGCTTGTCAATCACACTGGCATCAGTTTGTTGTTTGCTGTTAAGCAGGTCAATAGCTTTCCAGTTCCTCACTTATTGGCAGGCACAGTATTTAATCTCATTCATAAAGTCACGTAGATCCCCACTTCATATTAGCATCCTTTGGCTAGTAAGTTCTCCTTCTCTTCCCTAATATGTAGGTTACAGTATCTCTGCAGGAACATGGCCTTTTGCTTGTCATTCAGGTCTTTGTCCTTACTGTTCTCTCTGTCCCTGTTTCTGAGACTAGTGTATACACAGAACCACCTATGGCTCTTGTTAAAATGGAGACTGGTTCGGTAGGCCCGGTGAAGCCTTGGTTTTTGCATTTCTAAGCTCAGAAGATGACACTCTCAGGGGCAAGGAAATACTCGGGATGTGTCCCCCATCCTGTGGTGACCCTCTGACCTTGCCTTGTGGCACTCACAGGTAGTAGCACCCTTCTGGTCCTTCTCTAGAGCTCCAGATAGTTCCCTCCTCAACATCATGGAGAAGTTGCCTGCTGAGATGTCTCACTCACTGAGCTGTGCCTCCTATGGGTAGTAGCCTTGTTTAGGAAGCAGTCCTTAGCACTGTGCCCATAAAACTGAAACATTACTGAATGAAAGTGGCTGAATCTGGAATCTGTCACTGTGGCAGTTACAGTTCCTTAGGCACACTGGGATTACAGATGTGTGCTTACCACAATGGGCCTTATGTGGGCTCTGGGGACCAAACACAGATCCTCAGGAAGCACTTTTTCCAGTAAGGCATCTCTCCCCAGGTCCTCTTCTGTTTCTATTGAATTTGCTCCAACTTACAAGCAAACTGTTTGTTTCCTTTAGTAGTACAATTTTACTGGTATAGCCCCTTTTTTAAACTTTTCCTGGGGACACACAATTAAAAATCTGCTTACCCTAGTCAGGATGCCAACAGAAACAAAGAAATAATTGCACCAATGATTTAGTGAGATGATTAGGTTAGTAACGGAAACATGGGCTCCTATCAGTAAACCACTAAAAGAAAAAGAGTTTTTTATCAGTTAAGTGGCTAACTACCTATCCTCAGGAAGGGGTGGGACTTCATGAGCCTCTCCACCAGAGAAAGAGACAGTTAATGGACCCAATCTTGTGCAGGACCCAATCCTGTCTCTTACTGACACCCACAGGTACTAAGGATTCAAAAGGCAATAGCCATGTCACCCTAGAAAAGGTGCTACTAGTAGAATAATCACTGTGTCATAACCCCCAACACAGATTAGCATTTTAATAGATATTTTTTGCTTGAACTTTTTCTGTCTGTTCATGGCAAGAAATATGCATGGACTGTATGAAAATGTACAATTGGGGGATTCTGGCTCACATTGTGGGAAAGTTATATGACCCAAAGTAGGAACCATTTGTCAAGGTTCACATATAGGAAGGAATCCTGAAAACAGCAAGGCTTCCAACGAGGTTAAAATCATAATCCATCGCTTAGTAATGTTAGAGACAGAGGAAAGATAATCTCAGAGTTACATAAAAAAAACACACGAGCAAGGTAAAACATATATATAAAAAGGGGACTTTAAGGCTCAAAGCAGGCTAGCAAGCACATGGGTGACTCTTGGGATGGCTCAGATCCTTTATCCTTGCCTGATGGTGACTGTATCTCATGCCATTGGCTGGAAGTTGAGAGGATGATTTCATACTCTGCCACAATTGGCTAATTAGTGCAAAGGAGAAAGGGAGGTTCAGGAAATAAGAGTCCTTGCCAGGCTAACTGCACATCCACCATGGCCCCTACCTTTCACATGTAATGAGAACACTCTTCATGGTGTTCTTCAGACTTGCTTATTAAAAACATTTCATTTATACTAGCTATAATTTTGTCCTGCTACTTTATTTTGGTTTCACTGTTTTTTTTATTGATTTTATTGAACTCTACATTTTTCTCTGCTCCCCTCCCTGCCTCTCCC